>BMAV01026317.1:37431-85226 GCA_019973955.1 Trichonephila inaurata madagascariensis | reverse complement strand
TGAAGATTCTATAATTTTTGCTTTTAATTTCGCATAACTCACTATATTGTATTAATTTCGCAAGATTGCTTCATATTTATTTAACCTTTACTGAAACGGGCGAACGATATTTCAACCTAAAAAAAAATAGTTTCTTAAAATTACAACGTATTATCGCAACCTATTGGCGACATTACATGAAACAAAGCACATGATTGCCAGTTCATTGCATACGACACATGCGAAATTGGGGTTGACTACTTGGCGAGTTATCTTGTACGTTAACGATTGTTGCGATAATGCGTTAAGTACCGACGTGCTTTGCTCAAAAATCAAACAAGGCGTTTCATCTTCTAATTGCTTTTTGAACACCACGACGTGGTCTAACAAAATCAGTAATCCTCAATCACTTAACTGAACTTTTGTTTTCAGATGAAGGAGGGACAGAGTTATAAAATATTTCCTCTTTTCCTTAAACGCAAAAAGATTCTACTACTACGGCATATTGTTGCCGTTTTTCAACGACACGCGGCAGTCTTAACTATTGCCCTAAAGTCCTTTTCTGAACAGCATTTTTTTTCTCAAAACTAATCCTTGTACTAAAAGTAACGGCAGCATCTCCTAATTTCTCTGTCTCGAATGTTACAAAGTTTTTTCACATTTCAATTCTTTCAGGAAATCTCGGTTGGTTATTCTAGTTACCCTGGTTTTTTTTACAGAGGTCATTCCTCATTCCATGTTTACAAATTTCTATCCAGAACGCATACTATACAAAAATGCATGTAATTTAGGGATCTGATTGGGCAGGTTCCTCACTGGTGATGTAGATTTATATTTGTAATGATCTCTTTCTGTTATTCATTTGTAACACAAATACATGTAAATTACATTTTAAAATATAAATATTGATTAAATTGCTTGCTACTAGAATATACATTTAGATATAATGAAGTGACAAAAATGTCATTGGATACCTTTTATTGTGGTGCAGGATTTCCTTTTGCCCGGAGAGCTTTAGGTACTCGAAGTGGCATTCAACAAGTCGTCGTAAATCCTCTGAAAGAAATAATCAGCCCTGCTGCCTCTACAGCCACCCATAATTGCGAAAATGCTGTAGGTGCAGGATTTTGTACACGAATTAATACTTCCATCACATTTCATATGCTTTTTAGGATTCATGCCTGGCAATCTTGGTAATCAAATTATTCACTATAACTATCTATAATGTTCCTCAATTCAACCGTGAATGACTTCGACCCGGTGTCATGATGCATGGTCATTCTGGAAAATTCCATCGTTGTTTTGGGTATATGAAGTCACTGGCTGGCTCCAAATGGTCTCCAAGTACCTGAACATAATCATTTCTAGTCAATGATTGGTTCAGTTTGATCAGAGGACTCAGTTCATACCATGTAAAATAGCTCACACCATTATAGATCCATCACCAGCTTGCACATTGATAACTTGAGTTCATGGTCTCGTAGGGTTTGCGCCACCCTCGAACTCTACCACCAGCTCTTACCAACTGGAATCGTGGCTCATTTAGCCAAACAATGTTTTCCAGTAATCTAAGGTTTAACCACCATCACATTTTGCTGTCCTCGCCGACACGTTTGTCCTACATCTCACATTGACGGTTGCCGTTATTTAACGCCGGTGTTACTTGTTTGTTAACATACACTCATGTCCAAAATTAAGGTCACAAAGATAAAATCTGGGAAAATTTATGAACTATATATTTACTGTGTTGTGACAAAATTTGGCACAGAGACATATTATAATGTGAGAAAAAATGTAGCAACATAACAATATGGAAAAGATTTTAATTGTGAATTAAGACGCAAGTCATATCAAAAAGTGTGAAATTTTGAATCAGAAATAAAGCATTTACCTCGGAAAAAAACTGTTTGATATGGATGCGACCACTGTGAACTGCTGTACAAGCCTCACAACGAGCTTCCATACTGTTTAAGAGAGTGTCAATCAGTATTTGTGGCAACAAAGCCCGTTTTTTCTAAAGCTGAACTTTTAATTCTTGGAGGGGGGTTGTCCTGGGAGGTAAGCTACGGTGAAAAATGGCTTTTCCTAGACCATCCTAAACATATTCAATAGATTTATGATCCGGAGACTTCGAGGGTCAATCCATATGGCGAATATCCGCTCCTTTATGAAATTCATCAACAATGTGAGTTCTGTATGACCGCGCATTATCGTCCGTAAAAATGTAGCCCAGAACCAAAGCATCCAGAAAATCCTCGCATTGGCTTTCACGGTCTCCTCCCTATAGCGCTGTGAGTTGACAGTACCCGCATCGAAAACGTACAGTGGTGTACGACTGCACAACATTATGCCACCACACACAAGGATTCCCCCCCCCCCCAAATCTGTTGGTTTTTGTCACATAGAAAAGATGAAAGCGAGCTTCACTTTCTCACCAGGTGAAGACTCAATCAGAATAACCTTGTCTGGTATATTTCGACTCATCACTGAAAATAACATGCCCTCACTCTTGTGATGTTCACAACTGATATTTAGCTCCATAACTGGTCTTTCCTGTTTGACATACTTAAAGGGATACCCCAGACTGGACGCCAGGCGTAAAGGACAGTCTCTGCAAGACGGTTGTAGATTGTTTGCCTGGAAATTCTTCTTCCAGACACAGCAGCAAGGTCACGAGCAAGCTGAGGAGCCATTGTCTGCATGTCGTCGTGTGCTTAATGCCAAGTAGCTATCCTGTGTAGATGTTGATGCTCCGTGGCGACCTTCCTTGTGACAGTACCACTTGTTTGGAATTGATTCCATTACCGGGAGACAACTCTTTTGGGCCACTTGTAAACATCCAGCCACCTCCCCTTGAGAGACTAGCTTCAAGCATGCAAACGGCTTTCCATCTCAAGGAATCATCTAAACGATTAAGAGGTCATTCTTACTGCCAACAGACTAACTTGTTTGTTTTAACGCAATATTCCCAAATGCTTGAACGGTTGCAATCTAGTAGTTCTACAAAAACTAACGCTCAACAACATCTTTACTTTAACTAATATTTCCCTACCCATTCTTCAAAATATATAAAATACAAATTCTATTAAATTCACTGGAGGCATTTCAAAATTATGACGGAAAACATTTGTGACCTTAATTTTGAACATGGGTATAGATTATACTCTACACGGACCTCAATGGTCTCTCTTATCAAATAGACGCGGTCGGACACTGCATCGCACATTGTGGGATTAATTGATTGAATATTAACGTCGCACTGTTCAGCTACACGAGGGCTTTTGGCAACGGACCACGTAATTTTGAACTATGGCCAAGTGACGTGGACGACACCTGAGCTGGCATCCCCTCTTCTCCACACCACACCAACGGGAAGACGTTTCAGCTCTCGACAGATTTAACGTACATCGCTGCCCCACACGGCGGTTCTTTAGTGGTACTGGGTTCGAACTCGTGACAAGGCAAGCCACGATCCGATACCTATACCACACGGCTACCGCGGCCACTCGCACATTGTGGGAGGTAATGCCTAAAGTTAAATATTCTAGGTTCACTTTTGATACTGCAGATTGAAGAATATTGAATCCTCTAACAATTTCCGAAATGAACTGCTCAGTTCATGTAGCTCCAAATAGTATTCCGCGTTCAAAGTCCATGCAGGCATAATTTGCGTAAAAAAATTTTCATATAAATCACTTGAGAACAAATGATGTCAATGACTGCTCAAATATACATTTCTTAACGCGAAGCTACTGCCATCTAGATATTTACATATTACTATCCCAAGATTTTTGATACTTCACTGTATATGTTCACTCTTTCCTTTTATTTGTTTTAAACTATGTTTTTTAAGAGTTATCTATAAAATGTATATAATTTTACTTTTTTTTTTATAATCAATGATTTTTGTTCTTTCACTTAGATGAAAGCGAAAATATCGCAACTTCCTCTCATATTTTCAATGACCCTACCTTTTGGAAAATCTACAAATTCCACGTCGAGTCGAAGGCCTGGAGTTGCAATTTTCCCATCAATCTTCTCACAGATACTTTAGAGGAAGACTCCAAACTCTATACGAATGACACAATCTTCAGACAACGTAGACAGGGTGCCCTTAAATGGGTCAACAATGACACTTTATGGATCACCCTCGTACTTGGCGCCAGCAAGGAAATCGCCAACAACCTCACTGGCATTTATACCAAACAACTCCAAGATCTTCGCATGATGGAACCTTTTAAAGATTATGTGGACCACATTGACTATTTCAGCAAGGTCGCCACAGTGATGAAGGACAAGGGGCAAACGGTCCATGTTTTCAGCCAGGATTTTTCCCACATCCACGATATCGATAAACTGGATCCTGTCATGATGGTAGGGTACTCGGAGAGGTTCGAAGACATTGTTTCCACATCTGTTTGGGATCACTGCGTGGAGAGGCATACAACAGTGAATCCTCACCATCAAGCTCACTGTGTGTGGAACAACTGCTGTCTTGAATCAGAAAAGTGTTCCTTCTGTGACAATATTAGGACTAAGGCCCTGGGTGAAATGGTGTGCGATAAAGTTTCACGAAGGGTGCAGAAAAATCTTGGGGGACATATGAGTGATGAAATGTGGGATGTAGAGGCAGCTTATTTCAAAGGACTGCCTGAAGATTGGTTGGAGAAGGCTATGGAATTGTTGCAGAAATTAAAACACACAAATACGAAATGATGCACGAAGCCTTGCTACATTTCTTTTTACTAATTATTTTCTTTGCTTGTAAATTCAAATTGATATAGAACAGCAGTGAGACTCGTTTCTACATGGATGTTAGAAGTAGTAATTAGTACATTGGTTGTTGACATTATACATTTCTGAGTGGAAAATTGGATACTTTCTTTGACTGAATGAATACAGAATATTTACAAAATAATTTTTAGTGAAAATACAAAATTCCATAAAATTATTTTGCTGTTATCTCACAAATACATTCCTATTGGAGAAGGAAATTGAATAAATACATTAAGAAATTATATACTTTTACATTTAATAATTTTGTATAAAACTGTTTGGTAACACTTTAAATTTTGATGAACTGATTGACTAATGTACATTATTGTATATTGCTTGCTCCAAAAGGAACAATGCTTATATGCTCAAAGTTAAGCATAAAAGTTTTGATTTTGAATAAAATTATTCCAAAAAACCCATCTAATCCCATGTCTTTTGTTCTATATATTAAAAAGCAAAAACACTTATTTTAAAAACTTCCCAAACTTGAATTTTATTAAAGCATTCAATACAAATTTCTCTAAGCAAAATATACAATTCAATTTTTTTTTGGAAAAATGTATTTGTGAAGCTGCATATTTTGAAGTGAAACATATTCATTATAATTTCCAGTTCAATCTACAATATCAAATTAAGGCTTCATTATAATGATTTCAGTTTTATAACAATTTAACTACAGTCTTGCTCCATTAACATGTAGTTGTTGAGGTTCAATGGTTACTAAGGCATGGGTTATTGTCTTAATACAAATTGACCTATAATTCATGTTCCAACATTGATATGAATTTTCTGTATGATTCACTTTGTCATGAAAGATGAATAAATAATATCTTTAAAAAATTGTATTTTTCTTTTTATCAATCTATTCTCTATAAATAATTATTTTTTATGTATATTTTGTTTCTTCTTTTAATCTCTTTCATAGCAGACCTTATTTACCGTTTTCTAAAATCCCTGTTGCTAAAAATAACTTTGTCACTTTAATGTCTTTGGAGTTAATTTTCCTCTAACTAATCTGACTCAATCATTTCACCTAGAACATCTTTAACAATATTTCCCTATTATTGCTATTTTTAGTTAAGGAAATCACCAATATAAAATAAAATTTTTATTACTCCTAAAATTTGACTAATACAATATGATTCAGCATACAACTCTAATCTCACAAATCCCAATATCTCGAAAATATAATCTCTAACAAAATATAACATAATTGAAACTGGAAAATTTTCCTTTAGTAGAAATGACAATTCAAATGTATGAAATGGAAAGAAAAATATAAATGTCTGCTCTTAACTAGAAGTTGCGACATTATCCGGACCAAAGGTTAATCGAAATTTCCTTCACTGAAACTTTAGAATTATGACATCCCAAGCAATTATCGAGGGAACCATGATTAAAACCATGTAATAAGCAGACTTGCATTTTAAAGGATCAGTTTATATAGTTTGGTTTGGTTACACAACATGAGAGTCTTGAAAAAGTAGTTATATTTAGTATGTAGCAGTCCCAATTAATTTACACCATCTTTGGTAGATTCAGAAACCAACACTTGGATTATAAACTTTACTACTAGCTTGGTATCAAGGCTTATAGTCAGAAATTTCATCGATTCGATAAATAATGCAAAATAGTGCATGTTGGATGGAACTAGGTTTCAAAATCCACATGTGGTGTAGAATTTAGGAGGATAAAAAAATGAGAATTCATTACTTGATCACAATTCAAAATATAACCATCTCATAAAAAGATTAATGTGATATTGATTCAAATGAGCCAATTAATTTAAAAGCATAGTAATAAACTAAACTCAGTGGCAGAATAGCCCATGAGGGCCAAAGCCCCATGGGCTATTGCCCACCTAAGTTTTCATGACATTGGGTGCTGAGGTGCATGAGCAGATGATCCGGTTAGGTGGTCAGTCTGATGCGAAACCCCCAGTATTTAGTTCCCAAGCAAGCTTGGTGCTCATTTAACAATCCACTGAAGGGATAAAAAGCTGAATCAACCCCTTGTCCAGCCTGGAGTTAGAACCCCAGTCGTGTGGCATGGAAGCATGATACGCTATCACTCAGCTTCAAAAATATAGCAATATTTTTGAAGAAAAAAAAAAAGATTTTAATAGTTGAGCAAAATTAATGCTTCACCAGAACTGTACAGTCAATTTTGAAGTAGGATTGAGAGAGACACAAAAAAGCCTCAAAAAATTTTGCATCACATCATACAAAGAATTAAGGTCAACATGGTTTTAAGATAAACAATTCTTCATCATTCACAATATAAGTCTAATAGTGATAAAGCTCTTAAGTCTAAGCTGCTTTGAAATCTAATAAAGCTATAATTTTTGAGTGTTTAAAATTTCACATTGGTATGAATGAATAAAAAAGTTCCATTTCAGCATTAAGATATTTATTGTATCAAACTCTTGATATTCAAGTACTAGCTTATATGGCTTTACACAAATATCATTTCACTAACAAAAATTTCTTATCTTTGGTACTGTACATTGGTAATCAAAAAAATTAATAAAACATAGAAACATATGCAAATAAATTTGTAATAACATAAAACTTAACTAATGTTAGCTAGAGCTAATAATGATTCAGATAAATTATAAAACAATGAAGTACACAATATTTAATGACACAAAAAATCTTCCTTTACAGAAGAAAATATAAATAAATATTTATAAATATAACTTACACACACATATATACATTCATGTTTTTGTAACAAAAATCACAGCAATGGGATATATACATATTATAAAAGTAATTTGAGAAATTAAGATTAATTTTTAGTTCGCTGAAATTCTTAACTATAGCTGGACTTAAAAAATGTTTGCTGGAAAATAATTGGATAGTTCATTTTTCAATCTAGGGAATTTGTGATAAATGTATTTTTATAAAAAAACACAGTTGATAGTACTTTAATTGTAGTTATCTTGTATCACATTCAGTAGAAAATTCTAGAAACCCCCTCCCCCACGAATAGTGCATTATTTGTCAGATTTTAAAATTACTTTGCAATTACCATCATAAAAATTATACCATTATAAAATTACATAAAGTTATGTAAGAATTTAAGAATAATTTTTAAACTAAACAGCGCAACAGCCCGTGAGGACCAAGGCGTACTGTACCTATCTCAGTATACGTGACCATGGGCACTACGGTGCATGAGCAGATGTTCCCATCAGGTGTGGTCAATCTGAAGCAAAACCCCCAGTATTTCGTTCCCAAGCAAGTTTGGTATTCAATTATCAACCCACTGAAGAAATGAGAGGCTGAGTCAACCTTTCCCAGCCAGGATTTAAACTCTTGACCTGTGGCGTGGAAGCATGATACACTACCACTCAGCCACTGGGCTTCAGGAATAACAATTATGATTAGAGACAATAATATGATCGCTAATTAATTTGATGATTAGAGAAAAAAAGTATAATGTCAAACTAATAAAAGAATTCCCCCCTTCCCAAATACATTGCATACAAGATGTGTGATATAATTAATAATATTATGCCCAATGCATTTTTAAGAAAAAAAATCATGACAAATGCTTTAAACATTATCAAATATTGATACATTAAAATTCAATTAGCTTAAAAAAAATCAATAAATAAAAATATCAGTAAAGAGTTTGTACAAGCATTTTTGAAGCATATTTCTAAATTCAAATAATAAGATCTTACAAAAATGAGATTCCACTCTAACTCCCATAAAAAGTACCAAACTACAACATAAAAATTAACAAACAAAAAATGTTGCAAAAACTATTATTTACACTATTATTACTGACTAGCTAACATGGCCAAATATTGCATGGGTTAAACAAATAAGTCTTAAAATTTTTAAATAAAATGATGAGGATATTTTAAGCAAATAACTGATGCATGTTTTTAAAAAATTCCAGATAAGTGGCACTTACAAGCCTAGAATTTAAGCAGCAAAAAATAACAGTAAAATATATAAGTTTATTAAATGTTAATTACATTATAACAAGAAGATTTACGTATTATCACAACCATGCCAAATTGGCAACCCCGATTTTGCAAATGTCGTAGGTGCTGAACTGACAACCATGTGCTTCATTTCATATTTCTCCACTTGCCGCCATTCTATACCTAACCATTTGTTGATATGGCAAGCTCGAATACTAAAATGTGAATCTGGGATTTACTGAATTTTTAAGCAATAGAATTTACTAAAATTAATAATGATGTGTAATTATGTATAATAATAAAATAATATGATGTAAAATTATTAATAATAAAAACTAGTTTTATTTTCTTTTATTGATTCTTATTTACAATTATTATTTTTCACATAGTATTTTTTGACAACCCACTTCATATTTCTTTTTTAGAGAGAAGAGAATTCATGTGGTTTGTTTGGTTGTGATAGTTCATAAGTACCAAAATAAGATTAGGGCATAATATGTATAATAATTAAAGACTTTTTACATAAATATCCCTTTAACAGTGTAATGTTTAAACTATATATATAAACAAAGTGAAAATTTACACATGAATTAAAAAAAAACACACAATCATCTATTATTTTTTAAATCTGTCGATTAACAGTATAACAAAAAAAAAAAATTTTTTTTTGGTTTATCATCATTAGTTGGCATTTCATTTAAAGATAATATACCTTAAATTATGATTTTAAAATAGAATAAATTCTTAGTTATATAAAAATTAGATGAAATATATCAAAATTTTCTAAAATAATTTTAAGTCTCATTTTAACTTGTCATTTACATCCTCATTAAATGGCACTTAAAAACAAAGTTATTTCTTGTGTGTTAGCAAATAATGTCAAAGTACCGTAAAATCTGGTGCATAATGTGCACCTATACTCTTTCAAGTTGCATTTTTTTATTCTTAGGTATATTCCCTGTATAAAGCACATCCTGTTTTCTTATGAAGAAATCTGAAATGTACCTGTGCAATGATATTATGTTTTGAAGTCATTTATTCAAGGTATTATCTCAGAATTTTGAAGAAATACTATACTTTTGGAACTACAACCTTTTAATTTTATTAGTATATAATGTCATTTGTTTTAAATAAATATTTTTCCAATTTATATCGGCCTAATTTTATTATGCTCATATCTTTTTTTATTTTTGAAGCTATCATTTTTACACCTGGTGTATAATGCATACTCGTAGATTTGAATCTTACTTTTTGTGTCAAAAGTGAGCATTATATGCCAAATTTTACAGTAATAATATGTAACAGGTAGTTTTTTTCCTTTTAATTAATTTATTTATTTCTGTGCTAAATTCTATTTCCTGAGAAAAAATTTATTTATACATAGAAATTATATATATACCATCATGTAGCATTCATAAAAAAATGCTAGTAGAAATTGAAACTTAACCATGCAAAAGAAAAAACTAATAAAAAAAGTTTTTTTGCAAGTCTTTAAAAACAAAACAATGGAAATCTCTCCACAAAATTAGAATTAAATTTTTAAAATTGATTTTTAAATACAGAGAATTTTATTGCATTGAAATGAGAATAACTGTGGGATGTGAAATATTTCTGAAAAATACAGAAGGGATTTTGTTATGATTTCATTTACTTTTTCTTTTGAAGTTAATTAAAAGTTTTTAATATTTTCATTTTTGAAAGCTTACCACAATCAGAAATAAAACTAGGATTTTTGACACATAAAGACATGTAGGACATTTTCATTGCCAGGAGACTGTGTTAAGATAACCACAGAAGAATCTGAATTATGTTCAGGAGTTAAATTTATAGTATTAGTTAATGGTACACTTAATGAAAGATCTGTGGAAGTTTGTGGTACCTCTGTTACAGTAGATGAATGTATAGGTACGTTAGTCGAACTAACTTGAGAGGCCTCATTGTCATCCGATATAGTCAGTATTTCTGTAGATCCAAATGTCGAATTGGAAGGATTTGGCGTGGAAGTTCTTGTTACTTCAGAATGTGAATTCTGTATTGAAAAATTTGCTGATATTTCTATTGGCACATGCAAGGGGGATGATTGTAAAGTCTCCATTTCTAGATGTTCAGAATAAGTCTTCACGACAGGTTGCTGAACTTCTTCATCAACGGGCGTAAAACTTGTGAATGATGGTTGAATGGATGGTTGTTTCTTCTGGAATACTCCAGGGCGCTTACTGCCTTTGACAACATTAGGAAGGACTGTCCTTTTTCTAGACCGCAACATTCTCTTATCTGATGTAACAACTTCACTTATGACAGCATCTGTAAGCAAATTGTTTACACTGATACTACTGCAAGCCTTAGAATCTGGCAAATTGAGGACATTACAGATGCTAGCCTTTTCTGATGAAATGACAGTGGATAAAGCTTCTTTTGAAGGTGAAACAGGTAGACATATGACATCTGGGTTGTCTAAATTATCCATGTTTGTTACATTTGAGGATTCTACAGTTAAATCCTTATCAACTTGATGCAAACTACCCGGATGGTTCAGTTGATCACCTGTAGATGTGGTAAAAGTACTTGCTTTTATTGAAAATTTGGTATGTTCTTGTGTAGATGGAATGTTTACATATTCTACTGTTGGCACAGATAAAGATTCACTGCAGCTTATGCTATTTACAGCAACCACAATTTCTTCTAAAAAAAAAAATTAACAATAAAAATTATATGAAAATGTTCTAAATATTGGATCAAATAAACAAAATATATAAATGCAGTCTAACAATGTGGGGTCTACGGTTATAACTGAGATTTTACAGTTTGTTATATGAAAAAAAAAGCATCCTTTTACTTTGACACTAAAGAATATTTAAAGAAAATTGAATTTATCTGTTTATCACTCAATTCTTTATTAACCGTTTTTTTTTTATTGTATTTTGTGTGTTTCTCCTTAATCACTTTCAAGTTAGATCTTATTTGCTATGACCCCAGCCAAGATCTTTGTTACTCAGTAACAGCTTAACTCTGTTGCTTCAAGGGCATGAGAATGCGATTGATGTCTGGTACACCTTCCTTTTAATAATTTCTAATACTTCTTCATCTTTAAAAATAACTTGCTTTGTTTTTGCCTTTACTGCTAACATTTGTAATTATTACAGAAATTAGTCATAGCATAAAAAAAAACTCTTTATAACTCTAAACATTTGACAAATGCAAAATGGTTGAATGTATGGTTAATCTCAATGATCATGAGATCTTGGAAAATAAATTCTTACAAAATAAAGAAGCAATTCAAACTGGAATGTTTCACTTTCTAAGAGACAGTGATAAATAAACTAGAATGAAGTCATGATATAATCCAAAGAAAAGAATAATCTGAATTCCATAAAATGGAAAATTCTACCATTGTACAATACCAAGGGCATTGCACACCTATACAAAGATGAATTATGATAAACTGAAAATGAGAATAGTACAACCTTTCCTTTACTATGTTACATCCAATTTCAACTTTAACTAAAAATATGTAACATATTTTTCATGAAACAGTTTCTCATTGTTAAGGAAATAAGAACAAAAATGCTCACACAATGTTCTGA
Source organism: Trichonephila inaurata madagascariensis (assembly GCA_019973955.1). NCBI lineage: Eukaryota > Metazoa > Arthropoda > Arachnida > Araneae > Nephilidae > Trichonephila > Trichonephila inaurata. Next base: position 72,947 of record BMAV01026317.1, on the reverse strand, counting down.
AAAATACAAATGGAGAAATAGGTTTTGTCTTTAGAGACACCATAACAAAAATAAAACACAACAGAGATGGAATTCATGTAATTTAATACTCAGTAGGTATTTAGAACAATGGTTTTACATGTATTGAAACTAATGTTAACTTAAAAGAATTCTGATTATACCAATCAATTTAAAAATTAATTTGGCAATCTCAAAGAAATTTGACAATGGCTTTGATGAGTCACAGTATGAACCAACTGAATCTCATCCCTATGTAAGAATAATACAACATGAAACCATGAAAAAAGTCTAAATAATTTAATCATTTCTCTCACCAGTTTCAACTTCTGGAATAACAGTTTCTTCTAAATGATCAGACCTTTTCTTCTTTTCACAGAAATTTTCAGTATTCAGATCAAAATTATCTTCTATTAAAAAATATACTCAATTAATAAATCATTAATTTAAAAGCACTCATTAAATAATCCTATGTGAGAGCATGTACCAACAAAATCTAAAAAGTACAGGTACATTTTTACATAATGAAATAAATATTTAAAATAACATATAATACATTATATCGAAAATAACATGGATTTTTTTTGCATAAATACACTGAAAATATCACAAACCAAGGCAACATACATTTCCTGAATGCCGAATTTTTTGCATTCAAGTATTTTTAATATTTTAGTCATAACACTGAAATTCAATTCTAATTATAAGAAGCCACATTAAATAACTTCTATTTTAGTTTCATGTATGGTCAAGGTAAAAATTTATTAGATAGCTCAAAGATATATTTTCCTCCAATATACCCTAGGATTTACAAGTAAAATCTAGTTTGTGTTCTTCCTTATATACTTTGTCTTGCATGATTACACAATAAACTACTGGAAAAAACTACGCAAGTACTAAGGTTAACTTTCAACAAATACTTCACTTTAATATAGCACACCACATGACATGATAGGACAGAATCAATACATTTGATCTCCTATTTTATTCTATTTAAATTCAAAGATGAAGAAAACAATAAACTTGCAACTAAACAGCCATAGTTTATGGAACTCTACTCTTTGTTCTCATTTAGAGTCATACACACATACATATATATAATTATTTGAAATGCATAACCAGATATAGTATAACCATCTGAAAACTAAAAAAAATGTGCTTCAAACAAAATTACGTGAAAAAATGGAAATTCCAACAAAAATTCAGCATTATTTCTAGGAACAAACCGTTCATTTTATAGATATTTTACTTTGTGTTTTTTGCTTTGCTTCATATAAAAGAACAGGGCCTCAATAGAAAACACGATATTCATAACAAAACAAAACAAAAAACCATGTTAATATAAATTCCTATAAATTTTTTTTTTAATACTTGTTTACTTTATTTTTTGTCTTAGTAATCTTTTCTAAGGAAGATAAACATTATTTCAATTTCATGAACTTTATAAGAATGTGCATATTGTTCTTTCATTTGCTAAATTCCACTAACTTAGCAAATGCTTCAAACTGCAACAGTTTAGCAATTTCCTTTCAGTCTTTATGACATAACTGAAAAAACTGGTAGACTTCTTTAGCTTTATCAAATTATAAGATTGATATAAAACTTTATTATTCACAAAATAAGTTACCATCAACTTCACTCAAAGCATCTGGATCAGTAATGAAATCCGACATGTTCTTCATTTTCCTTTTTCTTCCAGAACGGGAAGTTTTAAAGATAGTTTCAGACACTTCAGGAATAACTAAAAGCAAAAACAAATAAAAGCATACATGATTGTTTCTGCTAAGGAAAGAAAAGAAAAAAGAAAAAAAAAAAAAAACCTAACACAAATCAGGATGCTACAAATAATTAATAAAATTAACTAAATACTGAAAACAATTTATGTAACAAAATAAGAATATTTTTAAAAGATTATGTTATTTTAAAGATTAACTATCTTTCAACATGTAGATAGATTGTGCAAGATATTGTTCATTGTTCCTATTAAGAGTATGAATTAGCTTCAAATGCATCATTTAAATTAAATTGTGTAACTCACAAAGAATACTGCATAACACTGTTTGTGAAAACTATGACATCATAAGGAAACCATGTACATTAAATGAGTACATGAGTGTGGAGGTTCAGGCTCTCTTACTCCTTCCTGTAGCAATCAAGACTCATGTGAATTCAGTCTCCTTCACGTGGGCCTCCCATTTAAACTAAACCACTGATAACTTATCACCTCATAGTAGCCCTTTTTGATGAAGTAGAAGATTTGGTGTACTTTTTTGAAGGTATTAGAGAAGTGATTTGAGCTACAATGAATCAAAAAGTTTTTTTTAAGATTAGGACTAAACCAGTTTTTATGATTTCTTTGGAATGCTGGTGGGTTAACAACTGACAAATTCACTGAATTGAAGACTATTGTTTTAAATAATGATTTAGACATACTGAGGATTGTTGAGAGTGGAGCTGCCAAAGATAATGAGGAATATTTTAACTTAACTGGTTACCAAAAATTTGTGCTAAAGCGCTCTAGACAAATTGCTTCTGGCATTATTGTTTTTGTTAAACTTTCCCTAAAGGCAAAATTAATTGCCTCCTACCAGATGACTACTGATGATAAATTGGAATTTGTATAAATGAATATTTGGAGGCAAGATATACATATTAGAGTATATATTCTTCCTATATAATCCTCCAAATAATGAGCCTGACTTTGATAGTATTCTGCTTAATTGGGATAGCAAATCCCTTATTCTTGGAGATTTTAATACACCATCAACTCGATGGGGTTATATGGTAACAAGCTGTATTGGTAGCAGAGCTGAGAATCTTTATTGACTCAAACCTTATCGATTTTATGGAAAGCTGATTTACTTTTGACTCACCCAACTTTGTCAGATAAAGTCCATCATAAACTAATTAATAGTCCAGGCGGTGCTGGACATAAACTTTTACTTGTTAGAATTATAAAATATGGACCTTCTTACAGGGATCCTAGACAGACTTACTGGAATCTCAAAAAGGTAAATTGGACTTAATTTATAAACCTATCTGACGAAGTTTTGACCGATTCTTTGGTTATGCCAAATTTTGAATATACTTCATAAGGCTTTTTACACTTGTTATACTGAAATGTGTCTCTTTTTGTGTCTCAAGAGGACAGCAGAAGAAATATACCCCTTTTCAGAATGAAAATTTGCAAAAACTTAAGAAAAGACAGAGATGAAGCAAGAGAGAGGGCTTGCAACTCTGGACTTAGTGAGGACTGCATAGTTTTGCGTAAAGCACAGGCTATTTTAAAGAGATAAATTATTGAAGCTAAATGTTCTTCATGTAAAAAAGTTTCCTTGTAAAATTGTACTTTAGAAAAGATGGTATAAAGGCACATAAATTTTTGTCCCAGCTGAACAATAAAAGAATTTTTAGAAATGAACCTATAAAGAAAGGTTCTAAAGAACTTAACATACTACTGATAAAGATATCTCAAGTGTCTTTTGTGGGCACTATGCAAGGGTAAGCAACTTCAGACCTAATAAAAAAATATTAAAAGGTGATCTGAAGCTACATCAGAACAATAATTCCTCAGATTTTCAACAACTTCTTAATGATGACTTCAATTTGGAGTTAAGGAATGGTATTAGTACCTTAGTGAAGGGCAAGAGTGCAGGCCCTGATGGAATCTTACCCGAGTTTCTTATAAATCTGGGAGACACTGCTAAAACAACTTTTTTGGCATTTACTAACCAGACGTGAAAAAATGGCTTGCCAAGTGCTTGGAGAAAAGCTATTATTGTACCAATTCTCAAACCTAACAAACCCACCAAATATATGGACAGCTATCGTCCATCCAAATATAACGCGTAAGTTAACTGAAAGAATGATTGCTAACAGATTACTGTTTGTGTTAGAGAAATTTGGAGCAATTTCTGAAAGGCAAGCTGGGTTTCAGAGACATAGGTGCCCTTCTGAACAAATTGTCCGCTTATCTCAAGAGATAAAGGATGGCTTTCAGAGAAAGCAAAGTACTTTTTCTGTGTTTGTGGACTTTTAAAAATGCATTTGATAGAGTTTGGAGAGCTGGACAGCTTAAAAAGCTGGTTTCCTGTGGCATTTCTGGCAACCTGTATAAATGGATTAAGAGTTTTCTTGACCAAAGATTTATTATTGTTAGGTATAGACATACTTTGTCTGGCTTTAGGCAAACCAGACAGGGTTTGCCTCAGGGAACAGTTCTCAGGCCAATTCTTTTTAATCTAATGATTAATGATTTGATAGAGCTTATTCCTAAATCTGTTCCTGGTGTAAATATTTTATTGTTTGCTGATGACATGGTGATGAGTGCTACAGGATCTGACATTTCTGGCTTGGAGGATGTGCTTCAGTGGGCTTTACACATTCTTTACATTTGATCTTATAACAATATGTCCGTTAATACTGATAAAACCACCTTTCAATTGTTTTTTCTCAATACTAAACACCATGACATACAACTTCATTATGATAAAAAAATTTCTATCTCAGATATTTGACACTGTTTATTTGGGCATTCATTTAGACCTTAAATTAACATGGAAGAAACATTGATTCATCTGTTGGTAGAGTTTACTCAAGATCTAAGCTGCTGAAGCATTTAGTTGGTGTCATTTGGAGCTCAACTTAAGACGTCATGTGTACAGCTTATAAGTGACTGGTTGTTAAATATGGAAATGAGGTTTAGATAATTGCCTCTGATTCTGTTAGAAATAGGCCTAATCTTTTCCAAAACAGCATTTTGTGTTTAATCACTAGTGGGGCCAAATCAACCCCTATAGCTGCAATGGAACTCCAGGCAGATTTAGAACCTTTGAGTAAAAGGAGCCAAAGAAGTGCCCTAAACCTGGCTGAAAAGATCTTGAGAAGAAACAATTTCCTAAATTATTATAGACCCACAAATGAGAGATTAAAAACCCTTAAGTCTTTCCTTTAAACTATTCATAATCTTTATGACACTCATGATATTCCTACACCCAACCGCCAAGTTTTCCCACAAAAATTTAACCTTTGGTGATGGGTAAGTTGGGTTGGAGAAAGATATTAAATATCTATAATGCGTGTTCAGAATGTTGTTGCTTTTAGTTAAAACAATGTTCCATGTCTCATAAAATAGTAAATGAACTTTAATGTTGCTTGTTACTAGATAAAATATATGAGATACATTGTAACACAATGTTCTACAGAAAGGTAAACAATGTGGAGTGATAATAAGTGTTGCCAAATGACAACAAAGAAATTAAGAGTTAAATTAGTTATCTTTAGTTCATGCAACCACAGTACTCCCCCACCAGTGAACAGGGTGAACATTACAGGAATTGTTTAGATGGGCATACTGCATGACCAAAATGAGTTAATATGTAACTCATTTTGGTCATGCAGTATGAATCATTTTGGTCATGCAAATCTCACTTGAAGCTTTGAAGATTGCTTAAAAGTGCCCTGTTGCGAGTGATGTAGAGCAGCTGACACAGAAGATGGTGAAGTGTTTGTGGTTGAAGATTTATCTACGGAAATTGGCTTAACAGGATCAGGATCAGCGAAGAAACAGGGTTTCAATCTATCAATAGAGATTGTTTGAGAAACTCTTTTGATGCTGATGTCAAAATACTTTGCATATCGCTTGATCACAGGGTATAGTCCCTCGTAAGGTGGCTGTAATGAAGTTTGGAAGGAATCAGTTCAGACAAATACATGAATGCACGTTGCAAGATCACGGAAAATGAAAGATTTCTGTTTTGTATGATGAGCTGGTAGAACAGGACGTTGGTCGGCGAAAGTACTATGAAGTTGTTGCACAAAAGTCAATGGAGATGTAAATTTCGAGTCATGTAGGAAATCGCCAGGTAAACATAAATTTTCTCCAAAGAACAATTCAACTGATGTAGCTTTCAAATCTTCATGAATTGTGGTACGCAGTCCAAGGAGGACGGTGGGTAGGGACTGGTAAGTCGCATCCCTATGCCACATAATGGCAGCTTTTAGCATGTGATGCCATTTGTCCACCAAACTGTTAGCCTGAGGATGGTAAGCTGTTATGTGTTTGCACTTGAAGCCTAATAATTTGGAGAGTTCATAGAACAGTTCCGATTCAAACTGATTACCTTGATCAGTAACTATGTGAGACAGTGAACCAATTGTGAAATTCAGCCACCATAAACTGCAGTTGCTACCGTTTCTGCAGGAATGTTCATGACTGGTAAGGCTTCAGACCATCTAGTGAAACGATCTATTATATCGATATCCTGATGTTGTAGGTAATGGTTCGATTATGTCAAGATGAAGTTCATCAAAGCGTTTGCTGACAAATGGAAATGTACCAATTTGACTTTTGACATGCCTGGAGACTTTACATTTCTGGCACTCAATGTAGTAATGTCACGTTTCAAATTTGGCCAAAAGAATTTCTTTGAAATTAACTTGACAGAGCTTTGAATACCAGGATGAGATGTTCTGTGGTAGCATTCAAAGATTTCTCTGTGAAAAGCAGCAGGAATGAAAGGTCGAGGTTGACCAGTAGAAACTTCACAGGTGATCATGTACTCTGATCTGATGACTGGTAGTTTATCAAACTTCAAATTGTAATCGCTGAGAGAAGTGAGTTTGGCGAGTTCCTGATCCCCGTCTTGAGCTGCTGCTATTGCTGCATAGTCAATAGTTGGTGGTAAACATACCTCATCGATTCTTGATACAGCATTAGCCACGATGTTGTCTTTGCCTGATATATGTCATATTGTAGTTGTGTATTGGCTAATGAAGTCAAGATGTCATAGCTGATGAGGTGAAGCTTTATTCGATGGTTGACTGAAAGCAATAATCAGTGGCTTATGGTTGGTGGTAGGAGTCAGTCATACAGAGAAAAATGCTAAAGGCTGTCAGTGATTATTGACATATTGTTGCAGAACTCCACCGATGGCGTTGTCAGATGCATCGACCATGATTGCTAAATGAGCATTATTCAAAGGATGTGCCAATGTGGCTGATTCAGATAATTGCTTTTGACAGTATTCAAAGGCTTTTATTGAATCTTCATCCCAGTCAATAGATTTATTTTTGCTTTTCTTAATTCCAACCAGAAAGTCGTTTAATTTTGTTTGATGTTTAGCTGCATTTGGTAGAAAGTGTTAATAAAAGTTCAGCATCCCAAAGGAATCTTCTCAGCTGCTTAACTGTACTTGGTCTGTTGAAATCGAGAATGGCTTGAATTCGTTCCGTGGTCGGACGGATGCCATTTGCAGATATATGGAGCCGTAAGAATTCGACTTCAGGTTTAGCAAAAATGCATTTTGAAATTTTCAGAACAAGTCCATTTTACTCAAGGCGTTAAAAAATTTCTTTGAGGTGATTAATATGCTCATCCAAACTGCAGGATACTATGAGAATGTCATTGATGTACACAAAACGGTAAGGGAGATCTTTAAACACTGAACTGATAAACCTTTGAAAGGATTGAGCAGCATTTTCTTGATCCAAAAGTCATCAGGGGGAACTCAAAAAGTCCGAAAGGTGTGCAGATAGCTGTTTTCTGGATATCGTATTCTTCAATTGGTATATGATGATATGCTTGTACGAGATCTAAAGTTGAAAATATTTGGCATCTAGCTAAAAGTCGTGAAAGTGTGGTACTGTATATCTGTCAGGTCGTGTAATGGCATTTAAGGCATGGTAGTCACTGCATGGTCTCTAGCTGCCATCTTTCTTCTTGACCATATGCAATTGACTTGCCCAAAGACTATTCGATGGTCAACAGATACCCTTTTCGAGCATGAATGTAAATTCTCGTTTTGAAATTTTAAACATCTCTTGAGATAATCTACACACTTTATCTGATACTGGAGGACCTGTTGTAATATTGTTATGCGACAGGTTACGTAGGAGTCACCTGGATCTTGTGTTTGGAATGTTGCTAAACAATTTTCTATACAAAGTGACTTAAAAAGTGCTGTTCTTGCTACTATACATTGCAGATATCCTCGACAAATGGTTTCATGTCCACACAGATGGTTTAGCAGAAGATGCTATGAAACATGCTGGTGCTGGAGCCTTTTCAAGTGCTTTTAGTATTAGCTTTCCTGTTGGAAAGTATTGTGATAATTTTGATGGCGAGATAGCAGCAATATCATTTGCGATCGATAAATTGGAAAGCTGCTCTGAACGCAATATTGTGTTTTTTAGATTCTCAAGCAGCCATTTTGTCTCTAACAAACAAGATATAATGAAAACATACTAGTGCATTCCTGTAGAATGAAGTTAATTGAACTTGGGAAGTCTAGAGAAAGCATTGCCTTCTAATGGATTCCCAGCTATTGTAACATTTCTGGAAATGAGAAAGCAGATAGACTTGCTAAAACAGTATCTCTCATGATCCAACCTGACTCTCCTTTGCCTCTGCATAATATCAAAAGACTCATTTACAATAAACTGCAAATTAATAGAATCTCCCAGTATGGTGATGCAGCTGCAGGTAAAAAATGGAACATCTTGCTTAACAGAAGTGGTAGAATTCCCAGTTCCCTGCCCTGATCTGTTGGAGTTGCGTGCTTTCGTATACTTACAGGACATGACTATTTGCAGAGGCATTTACATCACATTGGAGTAAAGGATTCTGTTTGTTGCCCTCTGTGCCACCTGGGTGAAATGGATGGTGTGACAACCTCAGACACTGCCCCATTGTTTTGAAGTTTTTTTGTAGACAACCCTATGGAGGCAAATTTTGATTTCTTTTTTGCTTCATTATCATTTTATTGGACAGCTCGTCGACTAATGGCAGAGATGCCGAAGATGGATGTAGGATTAAAAAAAATTAATATCTTTTATGTAATTTCAATAAAGCTTTATACACAGTAAGGTTTTTCATTCCTTCAAAAATTAAGAACCCTAGACGATATTTTTATTTCTGAGGCTAAGTAAAGAGCAACCAGTGTCAAATGTCATAATGTTGAAAATTAAATTTTCAAGCTTTTTTCAGCAAAAAAAATCATGTACCAATAATGCCAAGGTTGAAACTTTTTTTTTTTACATTAATAATTGATTTTAGTTGTTCTTGCATGTAAAAATATTGAAAGTTTTTACTAACTGCCAATACATAACATCTCACTTTTATTGAAAATTGATACACACATTGTTTGTTCTTACATTAAATCACCATTTTTAAAAAGCTCTAATTTAAGATTTCACTGGTCTGTGTTAGGTATGTATATGTTTGAATATTTAATTATATATGAATCCTTTTTGGGAGAGGAGGCATGATAAAAATGCAAGAGTCTTAGAAAATAGTGACCTTAAAAATTTTATGGTTTGATAAATAACTGGTTGTTTTCAATTTTACACCTTAAATTGCTTGTTTGCTTATTTTTTATTCATTGAATATTTGTTCACGTAAATATGAATCAAATATTGGGACAGCAGCAAATATTATTGTTTCAATTTTAGATCAATGTTTCATAGCTACCCATTTGTGCCAATAAATTAAAGTAGATTTTTCACAAGTAAATATTTTCAGCAGATAATCATAAAAGAAAAATAGAAAATGGAATAATTTTTAGTAGACATAATAAGTCTGAAAAGCCATGTATGTAAATGCAAAAAATTAAAATTTTATGAAAAATCAGATATCTAATTAAGAAAAGACTTACCCTTCTGAGAATATTCTTCCTTATTTTGGTTGATTTTTGGCATAATTTGTTGCTTTCTTCTTTTCTTAACAGGTGATGGTTCTTTATCTATTAAAAAATATCTACATGAGAAAAATTTCCCCCAAATCTATAATTTATTAAAAACTAGCCTCATTTGTTTTCCCTTGAGAATCTACATAGTTAAATGAGTGAGAGTTATATTAATGCCACATTATAAAGCTACATGAGGGATACTGGCGACAGACCTCGCAATTATGAACCATGGCATGGTCAAGTGACGAGGACAACACCTGAGCTGACATCCCTTCTTTTAACTTTCCCACCACACCAACAGGAGGGCATTTGAGCCTCAACATATTTAACATGCACGGCTGATCTTCAGCAGTACATCTGCATGGTTAAAAAGACCATTTAAAATTCTCAGTTCGAAATATACAGATATCTACAAAAAGGGATAACTTACAGCCATTTGGCTCAATTTTAATAAAAGATACATGAAAAAAAATTAATAAAAATGTAGTTGAAATGAAACTAAACATTGAGACAATAGATTAATCAATGCTATAATATGCATCAAATTCTTTCTTTTTCTTGTTTACTTTCTACTACATTTTCTATATTAATTTTTTTCAATAATTGTATATATTTTTAGTGATTTGCTCATAAACAATAGTAACAATATGGCCTTTGATTTTAACATGTCAATTTATTTTTTGTTTTAATTAATATAAAGCTTTCAAAAATCAATTACTTAAAAATACTTTTTCTATCAGAATAAGTATAATAAAAAAAAGATTAAGATGAATGAAACAGTAAAACTACGGAAATATGGCTTATTATGGCTTTGCAAGGTTGATTTGTAGTATTTCAAGCTACAATATAATAGCATATTTTAAAATTATTCATTATACATTACACACAACCTTGTAGACTATGCAACTAACTTATACAAGGGAAAAAATATATATATGATTTATTCTTACCTTGAGTGTTTTCAGCATCTTCTGAAATTATGTTTCCAAAATTATTTACATTGCCTTCAGATGAACTATTTACAGATTCATTCACATTATCTGTAGATAAAAAAAAAAAAAAAAATCAATCTACTTAAATTTAAAACAAAAACCATTAACAATCAAAATTAAAAATTTAATCTATGGTTACAAATAATGTTAACCCTTCTGCTTTCAAAAGAGCCATGATTTATTAAACTTATGCATAATTTATACATTAAAAAATTTATATTAATTATGTTATTAATTTTAGATTAGCTTAATTTAATTTATAATGCATTTCCATAGCAGATGAGACTACAACAAAATGGATTTCATAGTTCAATACCTTTTCAGAAATAAACTTCCCATTCCACAAACAATTTTATAAAGACAAGCTAACTTACCACTATAATTTTGTACTACCCCACCCCACCCTTAAATTCTGAAAAGCCTTTGATTCAAATAGATTGCATTAATTACAATCGCTTTAAATTAATTTTCTACAACAAAATACAGAAAAATAATGGAGATCTTAAGTTTTTTTTTTATATAGCTATTCCATTAAATTGTGTTAAAAACTAACAAATTAAAAACTAAACCTAAATAAAATGTAAAAACTTATTGAAATTGGATTCCTAAGAAAAGTGATTTACTATTGCAGTTTATACTTGTTGACTAAAATAATTAAACGGACTGTACATTTAACAATTTTTAGTAAGTGAAACGGATCCCAAACAAATGGGATTGCTACACTTTTCGAACTGACTACAAAAGGTTACAACTGTTGGCCTGGAGCAATCTATACAAAGAATTCTCGCTAACAATACTGATTAACAGCTTATTAATGTCATAGTTTTGTAGCCACACGAGATGAACCATTGGCCATGAATCTCTTAATTTTGAACATTAATCGAATGACACGGATGGCACCTGAATATCCACTCCACATAAATGTGAGGATTTTCAACCTTGACAGATTCAACATGCATCTATCCTTTACATATGGGTCTTTAGCAGCACCAGAACTCGATGGGAACAATACTGGTCAAAAGTTCACAATCATAACCACTTAACAACAGTAGCTTTAATTCAGATTATTAAAACTTGAGATGAAAACAATTGTTTGAATAGAATCAAATTCTATTACTTAATTCTCTCTAATCGAAAATATTTTACACATCTAAAAATTATCAGAAATTTTATATTATTTTATTTCACTTAAAACAAGCAAGTTGCTTTTTCAATTTGAAAAAACTTTTAATGTTATTCAAAATAAAAGTCAAATGAAAATTGAAACCGAGGTAAAATAATTCTATTCTACCCATAAAGAAAATAATCAAATAAATAAGTCGAATTTTCTTTTTCTTTTCTTGCTTCATGCCAAGTTTTAGATAATTTTAAAATACATGTAAATTCATCCTTTTTCTTTACCTGTTTTATCAACAGTTTCAGGAAGGTTATCTTCACTTTCTTCAGATAATACATGCACTTTTCTCTTTCTCCTAGGTAGTAAATTTTCCTCTTCATTTTCTAGAATTCCACATTTATCAGAATATTAATGATAGAAATAAATTTCACAGCACAGATCCTATTTCACATTACTATGTAATACATTGAAAAGTCACAGTTATAAAGTAAGATTAATCACTTAGAACTTTTCCTTTACATAAATACAATAATCCTGCAAAAATTATTAAAATTTACCCAAAAACATGGTTTATTAATTTTACTAGCTGATAAACACAATTTACAAAATACACATATCTCAAATTAGCACTAAATGATTCCTTTACAATCTATAGATTAATTTTTCAACTGTATAGCAAGAATTAAGTCTTTTCTATTTTGTACAGTGTAAAAAAGACTTCTGCTGTCAACAAATATATATAGATTAAAAAAAAATGATATTGTAGACTATGGACATAACATGATAACACAAATAAAGAATAAGAAATACATAGACAACACACTTCTGAACTAATTTTTATATTTTCATTTTACAATTATTGCTCAAGCATCTGTGATATAAGTAAAAAAAAGTAAATTATCAATGACCTTGTGGATTTAGAGCATTAAGATACCAAATTGTAAGATTTTAGTCATCATTTAAAATAATCCAAGTAGTACTTTTTTTATTGCATTAATACATATTTCTTCAAAAAGAACACGAAATATATCCCTTTACACTTTTCTAATCCTTTACGTAAATTTAGAAATTGATAGAACTATAGAAAATACATTTATCTACAGCAATGCACTGACAACTTGGTAGCCAAAATTTTTTTTATATATTCGCAAAAGAAATAAATAATTTGTAAGATGGTCAGTTTTAATTATAGAGTAAAAACTTGATTATTTTTCTTGCTTCCCAGAACAATGAAGGAATTTCTAAGCATTCTTAAAAATCTATATAATTAATTTCTATATTATATATATAATAAAAGAAAACTAATCTTTAGATATGCTTCCTACAAAATTTTTTTTAAATATGCTTAAGTAATACATTTCACATCTGCCACTATATATGTTCAAAGTACTTCAAACTTGGTATTACATGAAATCAAAATAATTTTTTTTACATTACCTATATCTTGATAGTTTCTTTATTCTTATAATTATTCAAAACTACTTATATCAGCAACACTGCCAGAATAAGACTACGAGCAACTCAAAATTCAAAAATCAAGAATATGTATAATTACCACTTAAATCATCTAAATCAGTAACAAAATCGGTCAGAGTTTTTGCTTTCCTAGTTCTTTCTGGGCGTGGAACTTTTGACTTTAAAGCTGGAGCTAGAAAGGAAAAAATGATTTAAGAAACATTCTATGCACTCTATTACTATCACATGTCTATAATTAAAAAAGTAAATTTTTCATTCATTCTCAGAATGATGAATTGTTTTTGTAGATACTTATGCCACCTGATCAACAGTAACATCAGATCAAGGCCCTTAAAATTCATTGTGGCAAGGGGCTAGTTGTATGCCTGTCATTAGCTGTAGCTTTGAGCACCATACAGATGACAGTACAATTTGGCGTGATTCCACCTCAACTTTGAGGGAGAACCCCCTAGAGTTGTGGCCAGAGGTCTTCCACCTCTCTTCCCCTTTCACTAACTTCACGATAAGACTTGCAGCTCAATGCCTATTTAGTGTACTGCATGCTGCAAAGGCTCTATACATTTACAAACATCCATGCCTTCTCCAGGATTCAAACCTAGACCCTATGGCACAGCAGTCAGTGTCACTAACCATTACACCAGATGGGCGGCTAGAATGATGAATTGATATATTTAATCGAAAATTGAAATTCAATAACGTTTTATCTCTTCTATAAAGAATTTTCCAAAAGAACAGATAATAATAAAGTAATAATAGCATCTTAATGAAACAGATTCCCTTTCATACACTGTTTCTTCAAAAATAAGCTAATTGGTTGATTATTCATCAACATTTTACTGAGAAGGAATAAGTCTATCAGAGAGAGACATTTTGCACCATGATTAAATGTGACAAGGATGACACCCTACTTTTCTAACTTCTACAATACCATATACACATTTATGATACAGACCACTTAGTTCTACATCTGTTCAAAGATCAGCAAAAAAAAAAAATTATCAGCAAATAAATCAGAAACAACTTGCATAAAATCATAATTTGAAACTTGATTGCTTAAAATGCCCTTAACTACATTAAATTTTAGAAGCTGAACGGCAAAAGTGATTTGAACAAGATTCTGAAAACAAGTAAACTTTTACTATGCAAGTAAATCTACAAGAATAATTTAAATCTGCTTTTAAAGTTTTACAAAAGAGATCTAGTAAATAAAAATGAAAAGTCTTTCACACAAATTTTTAGCAAGAAATTCATAATAACATCTTACCATTTTTAAGACAACTAGTTTCATTATTATTTTCTAAATTAATAGTTTCAACTCTCTCATCTTCAAGATCAAGTATATCTGAAATAAATGTAAAGTCTCAATAAACAAAAATTATCTTATCGTATTAAAAAGCAAAAAATAAACAATTGGGCTAAAAAAAAAACTTAGTTTTGCTTCAAGTAATACTATAAGTATTACTTGAAAGAATCACCATAAATAAAATTTCTTTTATGAATATGTTTCATTCTTTTGATTTATAATTTTGACAATTTATAATGAACAAGAATAGATATTTGACTATAAGAACAAATTTTGCATTTTCTTTCGCTATTTCTAATCAAACATCAATAGCAAAAAAATTAAATTAGTTAAAATACTTTACACGTCATAAAAAGTAAGACCAAAAATACAATTTTTTTCAAGATTAAATTATGGAGATGATTTCAATAAAATAAATAATAATAGTGTGTACTTAAAATATTTCAAATTGATAAAAGATCTGATTTAAAAAAAAAACCAAAATCATAAAGTCAAATTTATTGCTATGAATAAACCAACCAGGTGTATTTTCAGTTGTTGAATGATTTTCATCCACACTTGCTTCAAGTAAAGCAGGCTTTTTTTTTCTTCCTCGTCCAGATGGGTTCTTTGTCCCTGAAAGAAAACAATAAAATGTAAATTCTATTAAAAGGATTCTAACAGCACCTATAAATACTTTAACTAATATAGACTTCAATATTTAATATGGATTGATACTTCAGCCTTAAATTATATTTTCCATATATGTTAGAATAGTAATGTCTCCCTACTTTCAAAATATTGCAGAAAAAAAATTGCTTACATTATACTTATTTATTAAATGCACCTATTATAAAAATTATGTGATACAATGCAAACTTAATTTACCTGAGTCATTAGATTTTTTAGTATTCTTGAGAGCACCATCAACAATTTCGGAGTTTTCTGTCATTTCATCAGAATCCTCATCCAAGATACTCACATTAAAAGTATGGAGTTCATCTAATGAAAAATGTTAAAATTAAAAATAATGCATATGGTATATATATACATATACAAAAAGAGTAGTTAAAACAATAAAGAAATTTTTATACTTACATATAGCTGTATGGACATAATCAGTGTTAAGTTTTTCTTCTCTTTTAAATTTGAGCTGAAAAAGTAATAGAAAAAAAGTTAAAATGAATGTGAAAATTACTCTTTTATTTTATTCAGCAAATGAAGCAACTACATGCATTTATTTTAGATTCTTTAAAATGCCAATAAAATTGGAATAAATAGTTTGTTAATGCTTAGGGGAAAAGTAGAAATTTTGATTTTCATTTCAACACGATGCAGAAGTAACCATCAACTTCATTGGATAGAGTATAATTAGGGTTTTTCTACACTTTATGAACAGACATTAACATCTTCCTATTCTAAACTATTCATAAATCAATCGTTTACTTTCTTTTTACAAGAAAGAAAATCCTTTGCATGTATGACAAAATTAATGCCTTCTTAATTTCAATTATCTCTTATAATCCAATACAAATATGATAAACATATCTAAAGAGAAAATTTTTTCAAACTTTTACATACATTCACATAAATGAAAATGTGAAATACTTTAAATGTAATATATATATATATATATATATATATTGATACACACACTAGATTAAAAAAGGATTAACTGTGTACTTACAAAACAGGTCTATTCTTCACATATCTTAAAAATGAAATATTTATGGTAAAAACATGGACTAACTTTAATTTTAGTTTTTACTCATAATTATCATAACATATATAGGAGAAGAAAAATTAACAAAAATGGGGGAAAAAAACACCCCGAAACAATTTGTTCCAAAAATTCATTCATTCATGTTCAAAAAACCATTTAAAAAAATCGTGAGAAAAAGTATGGTTTCTGTATAATAAAAAGAAAAATCCACAACCAATTTAAAAAGGGATGAAAACTCTACTGTATCAATGTTTAGATATATGTATCTATATCTATAAACCTGAACAAAAATATCAAATTCATATATGTTTCAATCAGTAACTAATAAAATTAAGAATGCATATGTATTGCCTTAAATAAAAATTTACTAAGTGTTTTAAGTAGATGAACTGTTAAAACTGAACTGTTTTCCCGAAATATTTTGCAGCATTGAATTTATAATCAGAAAAATCTGCTATTTACTTTTATTCTACTTATTTGCTCATTTTTTAAAATGTACTTATTTTTTAGTTTTTAGATTCTGCAAGCTCTACTTAATTATTAGGATATTCAGCTAAAGAATCCATATACTATTGGTACATAAGGAACCTAAACCCAATTAAAATAAACCCATCACTTTAAAAAAAGACAACTTTCTAGAACCATGTTATTTTAAAACTGTATAAAATAAAGGGAAAATTGTATACATACTTTTAACTCGCGTCTTGTTCGAGTAACTTTCCCATCAACTTGAAAGATATTCTCCATCAGAGCAAAATCGGTTCCAACTAAACTGAGTGCTTTATAAAATTTGGCAGTTTCTACAAAGAAAAACAATGTTAGCAGAGTACAAAAAAACAAAACAACTTTAATAAATAACAATTCAACTGAAATGAAAATAAATGCAGCTTGTTCTAGTATGGCAACCGTTTTCATTAAAATGAACAATTTTTATTAAAAAAGCTTTTAAAATGTTTTCTTTGAAATAAGAGGTGAATGAAAGATATGGATAATATCACTCAATATTCTTACCACTCAAAAGAAAATACATAGTGTGAGCTCATTTTACTACATAATTAATAAATAAATCTAAAACAATAATGCGGATCATTTCCGTATGCTTGAAAATAAATAAAATTAAACAGGTGAGAAACTTGCATCAATAAGTACCTAAGAAATAAATTGGTTTAGAGAAGTGATTTAAGTTTTGTTCTTCTCACTAACCACTGGCTTAGAGCTAAAAAAAATTAAGGTATTTACAAAATATACGATCAACTAATTTTGTCATATAAAAAACATAACTGCTGTCATTTCTGCACATGCATAAAAACACATTCCGGAACATGTTCCTTCTATATTAGACCTACAATAAATTGGAAAAGATTTAGAAGAATTACCGTAAAATCCAACATATAACGCGCACCGCCATATAACAAACACCTATACTTTCAAGCTGCAATTTTTAATTTTTAGGTATATGCACCCCCTCCTTTTTACGAAGAAACCTGAAATGTACATGCACAATGCACTTATGTGTTGCAGTCCTTTATTTATTAAAAAATAATACACTTCTAGAACTACAACCCTTTAAGTTCACAAAGAAAGTTATTTCTTTTCAATAAATATTATTTCGATATATGTAGAAGTCTAATTTTTTCAACGATCATCCCTATTTTGAATTTTTAATAATTCCGTATCATGTGCACTCGTAAATTTCTATCTTATTTTATGTGCTAAAAGTGCACATTATATGCTGGATTTTACGGTAAGTACCATTTTTGAAACACATGTGTACTCTTGAAATAAACAAAAGATATAATAGCTACATTATTCAGTAGGCCAAAATTTCATAATTACATTCAAAATGGTGACAAATAAGTTTCTTATGCGGATGACCACATTAATTCACATATGTATGAAGCTAAATGCTGTTGTCCAATTTTGCAATGTTTCTTGTTTTTCCATTTTGCTAAATTAGATAGTCTTTTGAGACTAATTAAAATGGCTTAGCCATATTTGAAGAAGCTCGAAAGATAATCTCATTAAGATCTTGGCATTTAAAAAACCTGAGGGAACCCAAGCTAAAGGAAGACCACCAACTAGACGGTTGGATTACATTGAGAAAGACTTAAATACATTAAAAATTGGAGAGGAGTCGCAACAAATAGAGGACGCTGGAAGGAGGATGTGGTTGAGGCAGCCAAGGCCTGTTAAGGGTTGTAGCGCTTTTGAAGTGGCATAGCATACAACTCTGCAACACAAGGGGGGAGGCAGGATTCTAGAGGGCCCAAAGCCTGATTGACAGCAAAAGTACACACCCTTTGTAAGATCTGGCTTGTGGTCAAAAACCTAATTTTGCAGGAGGGGGACTAATTTTCTTCGTTGTGCCACTGTTCTTCAGGGTACTTGTGTATTAGATGTACTTCCAGAAATACTCCACTACTGTTTCTTCTGCATATGAGAGTCCAAATTTTAACTTTTCAAAACAAAATAAAAGAATAATGTTACAATAATAAACAATGTTACTTTTGAGTATTAAAAATTAAGAGGATTGTGTTTGAACATGTGCAGGAATGGTACACTATAAAAAAAACACTATAAAAAATATGCTATTTTTAGTATGCATGAACAAGATTAATGTGTTTGAACAAATGCGGGAGTGTTTTTCACCACCAGCTTCATATTGCAACATTTAGGGAAATTTCACCAGCTTCATATTGCAACATTTAGGGAAATTTTTAGATTTGATGAAATTAGCAGACAGTATAATGTCAAATAAGTACCAAAATTAAAAACATGATGGTATTATTTTTAAGACTCACAATCATCAACACAAGATTTTAAAATTTGGAAAATACAATGCATACCTTTTTTAGTCCACGTTTTAACAGATCGTTTTCTAAATGATGAATAGGTAGTATGATCATTTTCAATGATAGCTTCTTTAGATCTGTCTATAGTATCTTTTCTCCGAACAACAAGGGAAGATTCATCCAAGATAATTTCTCCATCTGCATTGATGATTACTTTAGGTGCTGAGCTAAAGTCTTCCTCTGGCTCCTCAGGGGGTACAGATGGCCCTGTGTCTTCACTATAAAATTTTGAAAATCATTTGCAATCCAAATTATGTTAAAAAATTATTGAAGCTTTTATAAATAGAAAAACGGTAGATTACGATTTTACTTCTATTACGACTATTTACTATGATTGATAAATTCTTGAAAAACAATTTGAATAAAAAGTTACACAATAACTATGAAAAACAGAAAAATGATTTCAAACTCTTCAGTAAAAATATAATTTGAAAAAATATAAAAATCTGTGCACAAGAATATTATAATTTTTTTAACTATGCATTTAAATAAGGGTATAAAAATTAAATAGGGGTGTTTGTGTGCATGACACATGCTCAAATTTTATAATAAAATTTGATTTAAAATGTAACATATATGCATACCAAACATCAACAACAGATTAAATTATCAATTTATTGACTTTTGGCAAAAATACTAAAAACATGCACACATTTATTTTAATTTAAATTCCCCTTTAACATCTTAAAGATGCCTTAAAATAATAATATTAAATTTAAAATGCAGCATTTGTGTAAGTTTTTAATCTGTTTTAAAATTATTCAAGAATTCCAATCTAGGAAAGGAATCTAGGAAACCACAATTCAATTTAAAGAATTGAAAAATTTTGTCAAAAAAAGTTAAGTGTTTTTTTTTATAAATACAATATTTTTAACATAAAAAAGCAACTTTTATTGTGCAATTAATTATTTTATGTTTTAAGTTGGAAAATACAACAAAAATAAAAGGGGGGAAATAAGCATTCTGTAAATGCTGATCACAAATTAAAATTTAAGATTAAACTTTAGCAAAGTTAAAATTGCATTGTTATTTAACTATATTTAAAATGATTTTACAATTAAATGTTACTTTTAAAGCAAAATACCGCATTAATTTATCTATTATTAAATTAGATGATGCATTCCTGATTATTTGACCTCCACCCTAGTTCTTTTTACCCAACTGCAAACTTTTTTTTTTCAAGTTTTAAATCCCACTGATACTAGTTGATAAAACTGTGAATCTCTCTTTTACTTCAGAAGTATAATAATTAGTTCAACAAAAGAGAATACACACACACATAAAAATTATCTAAATCTATGCTATTATATTTGCTAAATAACTAAATTTTGTAGAAGTGCAATGTCAAAACATTAAGTTAGGTGAAGAAATGCTAAGTAGTAAAAGTTTCAAAAGAACTATATGTCCTTAACAAAATAATGGATACTCAAAAATATTTTTTATACATTATAAGTGATAAGTATCCATTGATCAAAGACATTCATCTCAAAATCTTATTTTATACATTAAAGTAATAACTTATAAATGAAACAATGCCTATGAATTTCAAAGCAAGTTAAATATTTTTCAGATATTCACAAATTGTTAATGAGTCAATACTGAAATGAGCAAATGTTTATAAATAAATTATTTAATAAGTTAATCAAATGCATATTTTACATCGGTTATAAAATAATAGTGAGATATGTGATTTTATGTACTCAAAGAGTTAATATGAAAAGGTATTTTTATAAAAAATACATAAAAATACTTTTTCACATAATAATATTTAACTAAAGAAACTGGACCATTCATTATTGTTTAAAATATTGCGATTTGAGTACAAACTACACACATACTAAATACTATTTAATATGTATACAAAATTTAGGAAAATAAATTCTTTAATACACCTTCTCTTTGACTTATGCAACTTACAATCATAAAAAAAATAGAAAAGAAAAAGAACCATATTAGCAGTATCAGAGAAATTCTGAAATTGATGTAGTACATACAATATAGCATATATTATATACAATACTTATGCATGCATAGATTAAACTTTCCTTGTTTTATATATAAAACTTTTATTACTCTTTGAACATACAAAAAAAAATAAAAAAATAAAAAAAAAAAAAAAAACATGAAAAAATAAAAATACCATACTTACTCCGGAGGCAATAAATCTTCTTCACGTGGTCCAGTTGCTGGTTTAGAAGTCCTAAAATATTTGAAATTTATTTTGTCAAAATCCAATATAAGGCAAATAAAAAAATAGTAAGGGGAGAAATAGAATACATATAATTCATACTTCATCGGTGATGTAGTTGGATTCCAATAAATTAAATCCACCATGGTCATTTCACTTCTGGATGGAGTTGAAGACAAATTTGCTATTCGCTTTCTTCTTTCATGAGCCTGAAAGAGAAAATATATAAGATAATGATTTGAAAATTCATTAATAGGCTTTTAATAACAGACATTATTTCTATGAGACAATGACCCTTCCCTGACAATACCTGCATAACTAGGTGAGCATACTACACAAGGGATTTTGAAGCTTAATTGAATTTAATAAATGACAAACCCTCCACCATTTCTAACAGAAACCTTGACGAAATTGAAGTTACAAGAATTTATTTTTTTTATTACTAGCATATGACATTGTCAATTCAGTGGCATACACATGGGGAGGGGGTTTGAGCAAGGTAGTTTTGTAGTTTGACCACTGCACTCAGGAGATCTTTCATGTTTCGATTTCTTTTTGTGTAGACAGCTTATGTATGAGAACCCCATAAACCAGTTATTCCCAAAGTGGTCTATATCAACCTCCAGAGGTCTATGATGATCTCCAAGGGGTCCAGGTCAGCAAAAAAATAATTTGGAGGTTCATGAGGTGTAAATGGGGATCTACGATTGTGGCTCTCATTAAACCAGATCAAAACTTTAATTTTAAAAGGAAATTTAATTAAGTGGAAACCAGACTTACCTATTTGACAGATTTATTAATTAAATTTAATGAAGTTAATTTGCAATTACAAGGCGTCAGCATAAAGTTCATTAAACCGAGGACCTTATTTCAGCATTTCTTGCCAGAATTAAGCTAAAGCAGTATAATATTAGACGTCGTGAATTTTTCCAGTTTCTCAATTGTCACAAACAATCTGCCAGGAAGATGTTTTAACCTACATTTAACATTTAAGTGTCCATTTCTTAGATTTTGAAACTAGGACAATGCTTTGACTACGGTAATATCAAAGTAGGCAATGAATTCATACAGTCGCAATAAAAAAACAAGATTTCAAGAATTAGGCACTACCGAAGATCTTAAAGTAAAGACTAGACACAGATGCCAGCAATTTTGGCTTTAAAAAGATATACCTGTTATTCATCCTAAATTATGGAATACCTTGAGAAAGTTTGTAAGTGTGCTTTTCCGATTGAGAAGGAGTTTAGCCTGTTTGCCAATCTCCAAAACAAAAAAAGAAAGGAATACTTGACAAAAAAGACTGTACACTACTAACCGAGGAGATATTTAGGGTTAAACCTGACAAGTTTTGATACCAAACATTGAAAATTTGTCATTAAATCCCCAGATTCATCCCTCCCACTAAAAGCACTTGTTTTTTGCTCAATTATTTTATGCATTAATTAAATTTTAATCTAATTAATTAACATGTGTTTCTTAAGCTTTAAACGCTATACTTCCCTACACAGTTAGAAATTTAAATCTTTTAAAGTATATATATATATATAAGTAGCTCTACATCAGATTTCAAAAACACATTTAAGTTGATGAATATGTGAAAATTTAACATTAGGCAAGTAAGGGTCTTCCCAAAACCGAAAAACCTGGCAAGAGCAAAAAAGTTAGGGAAGCCTTAGACCAACAGATTTTTATTTTTTAGTGTAAAGATTACATCTCAGTGATTTCATCTAGCTTTTTCTAAAAATATAACTTCTCTTTTCTCCACCATTAAATCATTCAACTAATTTAGGCCCCCATGAAATAGAATGAAACATACCATACAAAAATTTTAGAGTTCTATAGCTTAGTATGAACAAAAAATCAATGTGATTTATTTTCTCATCATTAACAGCAATTCATTTTTAAAATACATTTATAATAAGTCTTATTTCAGAACAAAAGATAGGGAATGATTCGAGGAATCCGTTTTGACCATTTATATTCCAATATTGTAATTAGTTAAAAAGATATTAATTAAAAACCTTAAAACGCATAATTATTGTCGTTTTCCCGCCAGGTGGCAAAGATCAAATTTCTCGATTTTTTTTCCCCAGACATTTTTAAAACATGATCTAATTCTTTTTATGAGACTCAGACAAAAAATAATTACAGAATCAGAAAGATCATTTACTTCACCACGATAGGGTATAATTTATTTTACAAAATAATATTTTCTATTTTTTACGATTTTTTCTAAAATGAGTCAAAATTTATACGTTTTTATGAAAATGATTTCTAAATCGTTCCCCTTGCATTTTCTTTCAAGTAAATGAAATGATATTTTACACTAAAAAAGTTAATGCTTTTCTCTTGTAGAATCAGTCATTTAAAAAATAAAATGTAAAACTTTTTTTACAATTTTTCAAAAAATACTCTAAATTTTATTTAAATACTTAATAACTTCTTTATTTATAAAAATAATCTCACGAATCTTTTTTTCTGAGTGTAGAACCATATTATCCATAATCTGTACAAAAATTGAAAAAATTACTTATAAATTATGGTTTTTTAAAAAAAAAAATTGTGTTTTTCGTTTTTTTCCCTTTTTGCGAGAAATATTTAAGCATTATTTTTATTTTTTTAAAAAAATTACTGTTGTTTGCCATTGATATATGAAGTTTGAAGGCATTAACTTAAAAATGTAGCCTGAAAAAAAAATTAAAACTTTAACAAATAATGCATTTTTACAATAGGAAAATCTCTTCCTTTTCTTTTGAAGGTCTTTTCACTTCTTTTTCCGGACGATTTCGCGGCGCGATCGTTTAAAGCGCTTCATTACTAACTGTTGGACCCTTGTTCAAAGCAACATCATCACTTAACTTTTATGATTTTTTTAAGAAATACTCTAAATTTTATTAATAACTTTGCCAGCAATTTTGCAATTGGAAAGATAATTTATTTCGTCATGATACAGTATTTTTTTTTTACAAAACAACGATACTTCACATATTTTATGATTTTTTCTAAAATGAATCAATATCGATGTGTTTATATCAAAATGATTTTAAAAACTCATACTTTGATCTTTTAGAGTAAGTGATTTAAAAAATAAAATGTCGAAAACTTTTTTTAAAGAATTTTTAAAAAATACTCAAATTTTAAATATTTAATAACTACTTATCAAAAATTCAAAGTTTTTATAACTTCTTCATTTATAAAAATAATTGTATGAAACTTTTTTTCTGTGTATCAAACATTTAAAAAAGGCTCACAATTTGAATTCAACATTTAATACAGTTGTGATATTTTGTAATTATAAAAACTTTTACTTTTCTCAACATACAACTATTTTTAAAAAAGGTACATTTTCGTTTCTGGGGCCTAAAAGTTGCAAAGTGAGTGAGTGAATATTCCCACTGTTCACTTACTCGAGTGATATGATAGCAAGAGGGGAAGTGGAATTTCCATGACAGTATGTTATGCATTTAAAAATTTGTGCAACGCCAGGGGGAAATAAACCTGTCTGACAGAAAAGAAGCGAAAAAATTTCGAAACAGGGATTTTTTGGTTATACACTCGGTAAAAGCCCGAGCAACGGGGGCTAAGCGGGAGGGCAGTCATTTTGGAAAAGAGTATTAGAAGAGCCAATTTTGTGAAGGAAAGGGAAACTTTATAAAAGCAGAGCCCTTGCAAAGCCAGGCTATGCAGCTAATACTGAACAAAAGTTAGCCATCTTAATAGGTTCCAATAAATATTTCTTCAGAGGCAATATGATTTCTCCAAATATTTCAACTACTCATGACTGTTCTTACAAAATAAAGAAAAAATAATTTATAGAAATCCAATTGTTAGTCAACTTTTAAATAAGCATTCATTGGACTTTTGTTTCTTAATATATAGCACATGTTTTAGATTACAATATACATCGATTCTGTAAATTTAATAAAACACTAATTTTTAATCTACAGTCAAGTTTATACCATATTTATACAACTATTTTACCTTTTTTGTAGCAGTTCTTTTTCTAGGAGAATTCAAAATGCTTTTTAGAGTTGGATATTCCATACTTTTATTCACAGTAGGTGAAGGACTCTCTTTTGATGCAGGTACTTCATTTGTAGTTCTAGAACTAAAAAAAAATTTATATCTTAATAAAGAAAAAAACTTAATTAGGTAAAAAATTAAAATGCTGGTTCCCCTAAGCTTCAACAAAAATTCTCTTTTATAATTTACACATATATTAATTTGTAGCCAGGTACAAGCGAAAAATCGCCAAATAATGTAGAATTCCACCAAATTTCTTACAACTGTAAGGGGGATGTTCGTTTGGGGACATGCCCTCCATTCTCTGAATTTATTTAAAACAAAGCACATTTTCCTTTCTTTCTTTCTTCCATCTTAATTTGTTTTAAAAAATAATGAAAATTTAGGATTTAGCCAGAACTGAAGAAGACAGTCTTTTTTTCAAGAGTAAGGTATATTGGTAAAGAATGCAACATGTGATCAGAATCATGAAATGAAACTGTGTTTTTGCAATGGAGTACATTGTTGGTGCAATCTTTCAACATGCCACATGAACAAGAACATTCACAATGGTACATGGTTCGAATCGTCCAGATTGAGTTTTCTAATATCTTTAAGATTTATTTATGGATGGAGTGAAGAAATGACATCAGTCAAATGGTACTATTGGTTAATATTTGTTTATAGTTGAACGTTTTTGACTTTTATTCCATTGACTGTTTTGTCATTTGCTTTGCTAGGTGACTTGTCTCGTATTTGGTTCAGAATTGGCAACATTTCCGCCCGGGTAATAGAAAAGTACCTTAATTTGAACATATCTTAAGGGGACATGGTACTATTTATAAACAAAGTTTAGATTGAACGACTTTTACAATTTTTTTGCTTGTAACCAATATATATGGATTAGGTAAAAAATTTTATGCTCAAAATGCTACAAAAGGCTAACTATTTAATTTTTTAAAGAAAAGTTTTAAAGTTTAGAAAGGGATTTTAAAATGTCACCCCTCCTACAACTGACACACACACAGGAAATTTGAATTACAAATATGTCAAACTATGTACAACAAAAGTTGGTATGGGTTTTCTGCTGGCATGATTGATCTTCCAAAAATTCTTTTTTTTCTTTCTGAATGCTTAATGAAAATTCCTTAAAAACTGTGCAAATTCTAAATTTGCCTATTTTTAAAAAGTAAGTAATGCTTTGATTCAAAAATTGATACCAACTTTTGTTACATTAATAATAGCTATAGGTGTAAAAAATAAAATTCAAAGCATTTGACACAATAGAATAAAAGCTGGAACATTTTAAATGAAGATAAATGAGTTATTTTTTCCTTTTGTGATATATCCATTTCAAGTTTCTATTTGTCATTGGGATGTGAATAAAAATGAACATAACAACTATCCAAACTCAGAATTTTTATATGACTAGGAGCTTCCAAATTTTGAAAGATTGTAGATAACTGTATAAAAAATAATTTAGGCTAAAAAAATTTTAATTAAATTTTTGTCCATTGAATTGTACATGCCCCTTTAACATTTGACAAAACAAATGTCAAGTCTAATATTTATAAATTTTTAACACAATGCTCCAATGCATTCTTTAAATGAAGAATGATTTCTGTATTCTAGATTAAAATTATTTTTAATCATTTTATTTCTATCATTAATGTTAAAACTTAGTAAGAAAATTTGAAAAATAATTTTATGTGCGCTTCCTCAGATAAATTTCAAAAAGAAATTACTAATATTTTAAATATACAAATAAAGAAAATTTATTTACTGCCTATGTGTCTTTAAGTATAGCTTGGGAAAAAGACACTTTATATAACAATGCTAATTCTCATAACAGTATAGGTATCAATATAACAGGCTCAACGAAATGTAAATGGTTTTCTTTATAATACTATGGTATACTATGTAAAATAGTTTGCTTAACTTAATTTAAATAACATAATTTTTCAAAATTGCTAAAAAGAGTTTGCATGCACAGATTCTTTCATAAAGAATTTCTCTGTGTGTGTGTGGTTTTGTCATCTTAAATTTTACCTAAATTTCAAATTTTATAAATTGTGCGAGAGTTTTAAGTTATGGGGTTTAAAAAAATTTGTCCTTTAACACATCAAATGATTTTCTCAAGCATAAAAAATTTTAAAAAGTAGCATTACATATACATTTAATTATTTATTGTTCAAATAAGTGCTTTGTAAATATCAAATCTTTTATATATTTTTATTTCCTATCTCATAAAATTTTAAAACTCAAATTTTCAATCAATATATTAAAACTATTTACAAAACATTAAATAATAAAATTATGATTAGAAATGGTCATGGATTTTTTTTTGCCTTAAATTGATCATGTCTAAGTTTATAGATCTTAACATTAATCCACTTATTCTTATGGTGTCATGAAACATGATAAATATTACGAATCATTTGCATTAAGTAATTTCAGTACATAGATTACAATTTTCTTCAAATAATTATTGAAACTAATAAGATTTGAATGAAATTTGAAACATAAGCTACACATTGTCTACAAATTTTGTGTAAATAATAAATTCCATAATGGAAAGTTATGTTTAAGTTAATTATATTAATCATTTATATAATATTATAATTTAATTCTCTTATTGCTGACGAAAGTGATACCAATTTTATCCTGATATAAAGAGAAATGTTAAAGTTATTAAATAGCCTTTCTTGCTCTTTTTGTGATGACTACATTAATTTATAAAGCAATTATTAAAACATAATAAAAATGGATTTCCACTATAAAAAAAAATACTCATTAAGCTTATTTTACAGCATGCCCATTTATGAAGACAAACTTAATTTAATTTGAATCATACACATTAAAATTGCCAAAGAATTGAAGATTTTCTCACAGTCGTTTATTTTAAAGAATTGTATATATTTAAGAAACATACCTTAATGAAGAATTATCTTCAAAATCCGAGGTTGGAGGTGCCTCAGCTGGCAATTCTTTTTCAAGCTGCTCCTTTGAAGAAGTTCTTTCAACTGATGAAGATTCATTGTCTTTACACAGTGATAACTGTGTACCCCTGTAATTAAGTGTAATTTTTTAAACAAAAACATTAAAAAAATATTCATAAGGCAACCAGTTTTTCTTTTCTTTTTACAGTGAAAAAAGAAAACTAATGATAAACGTCAATAAAAATGAAAAGTATCACTTCAAAATATGAACAAATGTGATTTACCTACTTTCAGCCAGTATGTAATCAAGGAGCATTTTCACATTAAAGCCTCTTTCATAAATTAAAATTTAATATCCATGTAATAAAAAATTTCTAATTTAATATTTCATATAATACATAAGTATCTCATATATTCATGATTCAGTCTTATAATACATGATTTGGTGCTTTAATGGACCAAATTCATGTGACATTATAGTCACATGATAACTGAGCCATGTGTTTTCAGCCAATCAGTTCATAAATTAATGTGACATCATAATTATATCATAAATATAATCACGCATTTCTAGCCAATTAGTTCATGTGCTTCACTATTGCCAATTTTTGCTTTTTGCAGGAACTTTCTGTTAGAAAGTACATGTTTGTCAACGACATAATAATGCAAATAGTTAAACAAAATGCACTCAATTTAAAAGTATTCATATAATGTAAGTATTTTTTTTTTTTAATTTTGAGAACTGTTTGAATTTTAACATGTGAACTCTTTACCCAATCATATTACATTTTAAATGTTATCTAAACTTTACAAGTTGAACAACTAGTATGTCAATTTTTAATCAATGAGAAACACGTGATTGCGGTTATCATGTGACCATCATGAATTTAGTCCATTCTGGAATTCACATAATTTCTTCAATATAATATGAACAAGGCATAGAAATACACATTTTTTAAATTGGAATAAATCAAGAGGTATGAAGTTTGTACAACCATTATCACTAGGTGATAATAGTTTTGATAAAATTAATAGATAGATAGTTTATGATAGTAATAACTTTCAACAAATAATGTTTCAGAAAAAATTACAGTAATTGCATTGAAATTGGGAAAAAATGAAATTCCCGATACAGATTTTAAACTTAATTACTCATATATGATGAAACAAAATTATTTATTCAAATATGAATTGTTTTTAAAATATCCAGAAATAGCAATGATTAAAAATTAGAGTTAATAAGACATAATACTAACACAGTATCAGATGATTTTTCTTCATCACTAATAATAACATTATAATTATTGGTGGTTGATGCAGAAAATATCTGAAATGTTTCTGCAACTTTAACAGGAGACTTCACAGCTTCGGTTATATCCAGAGATCTGCAATGAATGAAAAACTTTCATATAGAAATTAAATATTAATATTGTAAAACTATACATTTTCCAGAAAGATAACCAAAAATGAAATATTTTAATAACTGTGGATGTTTAAATAAAAGAAAGTTAGATTAAATAGTAATTATTATCAACCTAATGCTGACTTCCTGGTAAATAGATTTACCCATTCCAAAACAGATTTATTTGTAAACCTGATTTTTCTTTTGAAATACAGGCTTTAATTTCATTTTTTTTTTTTTTATAAACACATACAAGGTCTTATAAACAATCATTTAAAATATCTTTAATGCAATTTGAAATTTAAATTGATAATTTATACATCTAGCAAAAATAAAGATTAACAAGAAGTTTCAAATAAGGAAAGTTACATATACCGTGAAGACTTAAATTCTGCTGAACATTGCTGATCATAAATCGGCATCTTATCTGGGTAAAAATTTGGAAGATATTTATGTATTATACTGTTGACTAATTTTGCTAAATCAAAAGATGTCAAATGCAGCGATAGAAAGCCAATAGTGGAAAATCGTTCCTGTGCATATTCAAATACAAAATACCAATGACAACATTTGGCAAAATTGGTTGACAATTAAGATGTAAGTACCAATTGCATGATAACCTGTTCGCAGTTTATTCTCAGAAATTAAAGTATTCTCCTATGCACCTTTACTCATATAAATCCATTGTGTACTAATGGATATTTAATTTTTTCCATTAATTTCACTTGGTTTAACATTACTTTGACACTAAGTATAACTATGAAAAAATACATGACTCACAATCATAATGTAGAAGAGAATAATGATTTAACAGTAATGATCATAGTGGGAATACAAAATAAATGAACAAATTGAGAGCTGAATATTAACTTTTTCTTTTCAATTTTATATGTTAGTATATGCAATGCCATAATGCCACACGCAAATGGTTTTTTAAACTATGGATTCAATTTCTTTTAAGTAACATTTTTTTAACATGACCATTCATAAACTAAAAATAAACAAGGCAAAACAAAGAATTATCTCTAAAATTGCAAAATTACTTTAATAAAAATCAATATTTAACTCTTTCTAAATGCAAAAGAGACAAGATGTAATTTACTTCACCTTACAAACAGATTATAAAAAAAGAAATGTATATATTTCAATAATTTAAAGATTACATATAAAAATATTTCTAATCAATAAAATGTAATCAATTCATTTCAAAATAGAGATAATACTGACATTTTGAGTATACATATAAATACTTGATTCCCGTATATCTCTTCTTGATTTTAAAAAAAAAATAGTTGTTATTAACATGTGAAACTAAACTTAAAGGCACAACAGCCCATGAGGGCCAAGGTCTACTATGACTATCTCAATTTTCATGACCTTGAGTACTGAGGTGATGTTTCAGCGAGGTGATCAGTCTGACACAAAACCCAAAGCGTTTCGATCCCAAAAACATACTTGGTACTACTCATTTATTGACCCACTAAAGGGATGAAAAGCCTGGGGCTTGAGCCCCTGACCTGTAGCATGGAAGCGTTATATGCTACCACTAAGCCACTGGGCTTCATTAACATGTTAAGAGTAACGAAATTTCCTCAAAGTAAAGAAATCTGCTATTGTTTCAAAATATATGGGGGGGGGATGATCAGGAAATTTGTAAAATTCAAACATTCTAAAATGTACACATTCATTCATTGAACGCATTCAGCAAAAACATAACATACCGAAATACTGCAGAGGGCTCATTATTGATAACAGAATCTGCATTAGACACAGGATCTTTTTCAACAGCATTTGACACATCTACACATGAGGTGGATACTTCTACATTTTTACCATCATCAGGAGGCAATCCAGCTCTGAAATTCAAATTTCATTTCATGCATTTTGTTTCATTTTGAAAAATTTTATTTTTAAACAGTTCCAAAATATTAAAAGATTTATGAATGAAAAAAAAAGTATAAAACAGGAAATATATTCAGAATTACTGAAATTTTTAAGATATTGTCTAGTTAGAAACTATCATATGCTAATCTTTTATTGCGAATGAATAATAAGTCATCGATGATTCCGCTAGCAATACATGCAACTTTTTTTTTGTTCTAAAAAAAGATTTATTTAGTCATATTATTCATAAATAATATGAAAAAGCTTTATTTTACTAATTTTTTTTTAATTTGTATAACTAAGCAAATTAAACATTTGATAAAAGAATATATATCAGCTGTTTATTCAAATTTCTTTGCATTTTTTTTAAATAAGATGAATTTGTCGTGGCATAATGTAATAATTTTTTCTCCATAGTAGAGTATGAATTATACTCGAAATAATTTAAGCAATGCTAGCTGACATAACATTTTTCCTTGGCAAGATTAGTAACTGAAAAACATTACTGATGAAGTAATATTAAGGGAATATTTTTTTTTCAATTGAATTAAATGAGAAGAAAACACAATGAAGCATTTAATCAATAATAAATTATGTTACTTCTTTTACTTCACATTATGCTATACTTATTCCTTTATGAGTACTTTTACAATGTTTACTAGAAAGGTTTTTTTGTTAGAATGCTGTGTTTTCTTTTTCTTTAATTTCTTAATTATATGTTTAAAATGTTCTTTAATTAAATATCAAGTAGGAAAAACTACAAATCTTAAAAACAGGGATAAGCTGCCATAAAATCCATAACAAACATTATAAGATTGTTTATATTAAAAGACATGTCTAATAATGTGAGGATGTTTGTAAATGCATAGTGCCTTCGTGGCATGGGAGTACTCTAAATAGCCATAAGTCCTCTTGTGAGTTGGTAGAAGGCCCTTGACCACCCCCAGGGTGTTCTTCCTCAAAATTGAGGTGGAACTGAGCAAAATCGTACAATCACCTTACATGGTGCTCAAAGTCGCGGCTAACGACAGGTGTAAAAATCTAGCCCTTGGCCACGATGAATTTCGCAGGCCTCGACCTGACTTCGTTGGACAGGTGGCATTAGTAACAGCAACATGTCTAATAATTTTTCTTAAAAAAATATTCTTTGCAATTTTTTACATTAAATTAATGATAATGGAATATCAAGGGTGTGTAATAGTGGTATACTTTATTACTACCCCCCTTCCTGATTAAATGGTAATATCAGGAAGGGGGAGGGTGTAATAAAGTATCTTTAACTGAATACTCATCAATATAAGTTTAAAAAAATACTATTAAATAGAATTAAATATAGGCATTACTATACACAATTTTTGTTTCATTTGTAATTACATTGTTTGCATTAAATTAAAAATTGTTTCCTACATTTAAATCATAACCATTATGAATAATTATGCAATTAATAACCAAATAACCAAGTAATCTGTGTAAAGTAGAAAAAAAACTAAGAAATCCGACTCACTTTTCTTCTTGTTGTGAATGAGAATCTTTAGAATTTTTGCTAAGTAAGGAACCAATATTTGGTCGAGCCTTCTGAAATCGAGCCCTGGGAGTAACATTGACGTTTGCAGTTCGTTTGGGAAGTACAGGTCTCTGTAAAATTTCAGGCTTACTTTCAACAGGTTCAGGTGATACATTTTCAGATGTACTGTTACTATAGAGAAAGAAAGGAAGAGAAAGAAAATTCAGAATTAACTACATACTTCTAAAAACAAATCATACTATTTATTTTCCTTTTAATTGGAAATTACTCAATATCAGGCCATAACATCTGGAGAATTTTTTTCATTTATCTTTAAATTCAGTAATGAGGTATTCTCATTATTCACTTAACCTATTTCAACATTAAGAAACAGAAGCATGTTTTTGGCATACCTTTGTACATAAAAAATAATGCCAACAGAAAAAATTATATTTTGAGTAAACAAACACACATGTTTGATTATACATGTTACATCATTTATACACTCTGTACTTAAATCCACAGTTTTAATTTTTTTCCAAGTGCATTTTTTAAAATCTTAAGGAATCATAAAAAGATAATGGAATTAACTCTGACTGATGGAAAAAGATCTTTCAATGTTCACAAAATAAATATTTTAAGTCTGGAATATTATGCTTCACCAAGCAATGCAGAATGTGAAAAATCCCCTTTCTATGATATATTGCACATATTTTTTCATCATAAAATCTTTTTTTTAGTTACCATTCTATAGCATGGGCTTATTAATGGTGATCATTAAAGATGGCACCTGAGGTAAGGTTGTTCTAAACTGCCATCTTCAGGTTTAGAGACCAATACTTTAATGATGACATTGATAGCTAAGCTGAAAGAAAATTTTATTTTCAGATCAGGTATTATGGCCGTTCTAAGTCACCACAAAGTCCAAATGCTGTTCATGACCTTGGCAGATGCACTGAGCAAGTTAAACTTCCTATCTTCAAAGACTTGCACTTTGTTGCAATGTCTCTGATAACACAAGTCAAAAGGGAATTCTCCCTCAAGACAGTTAGTAAGCACATTAACTTTTCTTTTTATTGATGTTGTGATTAGCGTTGTGATTAGCAAAGGGAGAAGGTCATTCCAAGATAAAAACCAATGATGACATATACACACATAAAAAATTGTAATCTTTACCTAATTTAAAGGTTTATGTAATGATATTTTTATATTTCAATTAATTACTGCAAAATATGGTTAATAGCCCGCACTTTTAACACAAGAAATAAGATAAAAATTTATAGGTATGTGTTGTACACCAGGTATGAAAAATGATAGTTTCAAAAATATAAAAATCAGATGAGCATTAGAAAAATTAGACTTCTATATAGATCAGAATACTGTTTATTCAAAAGAAATGACATACCTAATGAAATTAAATGATTGAAGCTGTAGAATATACTATTTTTTCAAAATCTGGTATAATACCTCGAATAAATGGCTTTAAAAAAATGCCAGAATTGTACACGCACACTTCTCGCCTTTTCGTAAGAAAGGAGGTGCACGTTATATGGCGAATATACCTAAAAATTAAAAAATGCATCTTGAAAGCATAGGTGCATGTTACATGCTGGTGTGTGCTACATGCCAGATTTTGCAGTAAATGATATTCTTGAGAAACTCAAATGAGTAATGAAACATTCAAAACTCAACATTCAATTAAATCTTCTGAAGAAAATTGGAAACAAATTTAACAAGCTTTCAAAAGTACAAATTTTACAGTTGCCTAAATATTTTTTATTGCAGGCTGCTAAGAGTAGACAAAAGAAAACTTGTACTACTACAGTCCAAATAAATTTAGTTAGTGATGTATAATCCTTTAAAGATCATCAAAACTCTCTATTTTGACATCTTGTTCAGAACATCCCAGCTATTCACAAATATTCTTACAGTTGCCCCCTTCACACATACACAAAATAATTATACATTTTTAAAACATACAGTTGAACATAATATGTAATGCAGAGACTAGAAATAAAATTAATTTTAAAAGAAATAATACAATTAGATTGTAATTTAAATGACTTTTTAGACTAGGGACAATATTAAAGTAATTATTGAAGAATGAAAAAATCTGTGGTTTAAAAAATGTCAAATGATTTTAATACCTTTCTACATATATACATACACAGATATGGCAAATACTTCAATCAATTTCTAGATCAAATCAATGTCATCTTTAATTTACAAAATTGCTGTCACAAAAATAAAAATACAATTGGGCAAACTTATTGCTTATTAACTTGCATAATTTTAATACAAGACAAGGTGTCAATAATTTGAAGAGTTATCAATTAACAATTGTATGACTTTATGAATACAATAATATAGTAAAATATATGTGTAGGGGAGACCTGTGTACCTAGGGCCACTTTTTTTCAATGCACAAAAACAGAGCCACTGGCCTCTTTAAAAATGTGAAACTGATATGCA
>BMAV01026317.1:15485-35946 GCA_019973955.1 Trichonephila inaurata madagascariensis | reverse complement strand
CTGAGTTATAAAACTTAGAACTAAATATTATTCAAATAAAATGGGGTTGCCCTAGGTACACAGGTCTCCCCTATACAAGAAATTAAATGTGTGAAACAAAAATGCTCATTCATGTATTAATATTTAAAAAAATGAATATAAATAATGGATGTTATAAAAATTTACCGTCTAAGGAGGAACAACAATTAAACACACAATAAGATTATTTAATAAGTTGTAAATTGTATAATTATCTGAAAGTTCAAACCTTAAAAGAAACCTACTTTTCCGAAGAAGTTACTGGAGAATCTTTAGGAGTTTTGCTTGATGATAAATTGATATTTGGACGAGCTTTCACAAAACGAGATCTCGTTGCAATAGCTGACAACCCTGGTTTCCTTTTAGGAAACACAGAAGCTCTTGGTAGTACATCAGGTTCTTTTTTTATTGGAAGAGACAACATGGCAACTGATGCCATTTCACATCCTTATTATAAATGAACTACAATCTTCTAAAAAAGTTGGAGTTAAGCTGTCTGCCTTACACTGAAAAATACAAGTAACTATTAGAAAAAAACCATACATCAACAAAAAATATCAGATTTGATTTAAACAGGAGAATGAATTTTCAGTATTTACATATAAGCTCAAACGAGTGATTAATCTCCAAAAATTTTACGATCGTCATAACTATATAATAAGATCTCAAGAACAATTGTTAAGCATTTTCGGTACTTGCATATTATCGCAACTTTATTGGTTACATTATGTGAAACCAAGCACATGGTTGCCGATTCACAGCATGTATGATACATGCAAAATCACGACAGCCAACTTGGCAAGTTATCTTGAATGTTCACATTGTTGCAATAATACTTAAGTACCACATTTTCTAGTGTAAATAAAAATTTCCTAAGGGCATGGAATTGACATGCGAGTACCGATTTTTTAAAAAAATTTAAAATATGCAGTATATCAAAGAACAATCTAATGAATTCTTAAATAAAAAAATAAATAAAAGTCATGTATGTGACTTCCCAAGAGTTAAAATATATCATCAACAGCACTTGCATTAGCAATAAAGCAGCAACCCAATATGTACTAAAATGTCAAGTACAGCAATTTGGTTTTCTGTAAGGTTCCTTAATTGAATGCTTAACGCTGCATATTTTGGCTTAATTCAAAAATGCAGTCAATACATCTTACAATTTTGAGTTACAGTCAGATGATGATCTTTTTCACAATCAGGTGATGACTTACACACCTTTGTATAAATTTAATGTGCTTCAGACTTGCCAACAAGACAGGTTTTTAGTGGAATCAGACTCCTATATGCAACTCAATTGAAATATTCCTGGACACATGATTGCAATTATGATCACTCTGATAAGGTAACTTTTCATGAGGTTCTACAAAATATTCTTTCCAGCATTAAATACTGAGCTGCAGGAACTAGATTTTGGTACAAACACAACATTTTTAAATTTTCATACTGAAATACTAAAGAAAACTATATTAATTCCTTAAGTACCAATTTCAATTTCTGCAAATTCCCAAAAATATCATAAATAACTTCACTTTCAAAATTACAATTTATTTTAGATGCAAAATAAATTTTAGGGCTATAAAATAAAGCTGTTTACTCACAAATGAAACTAAGGATTTACAGATTTTCAATGCTTGCCAACTTCATGACAACTACTTTATATATCATTGTACTATTGTTATGTATTGTTTTGAAACAACAAATCATCACTAAATGATGTAATGCAAGCCTCATTTGTTTGCTCACATATTAAATAATTTGTCAACCTATCACAAATAGAAG
Source organism: Trichonephila inaurata madagascariensis (assembly GCA_019973955.1). Lineage (NCBI taxonomy): Eukaryota > Metazoa > Arthropoda > Arachnida > Araneae > Nephilidae > Trichonephila > Trichonephila inaurata. Next base: position 34,140 of record BMAV01026317.1, on the reverse strand, counting down.
AGAGTGAGTTATATTAATGTTACACATAAAGCAATACAAGGGCTAATGGTGACAGACCTCATAATTTTGAATCTTGGTCGAGTAACAAGATTGGCACCTGAGCAGGCAATCCCCTCTCCTAACTACCACAGCACACTAACAAGACATTGAGCCTTAGCAGATTTAACAAACACTGACCCCTCCCTGCAGCAGATCTTTAGTGGCACCAGGACTTGAATCTGTAATGCTCTGGCCACGAGTTTGTGACCATAATCACTAGGCTACCACGGCCACATCACAAATAGGAAATTACTTTAGATTCCTTTATTGCACAAAGTTGTCACAAAAGTTGAATATACAGATGCGATCAATACAAATAACACAATTCTGTTTTCTCCTCTTATATCACTATGAATTTAACAGTTTTGGCTCTTAACCATTCTGTAAATCTGCAATGTTGATCTGGACTTAATATATTTCAAAAATTTTTAATTCTACTTTAACATTTTAAAAATATCCCAAGGAATTTTAAATAATTTGTCAAATGTAATATTATATAATTCATATATATGTATGTTACTCAGCATACATCCATTTGAACTTTTGTTAACATATCTGTCTCAAATACAATCATACAGAATTCCATTTTTATGCATTAAACTGCCCTTAGCAAAACTTGACACTAAAACCCTCAATCTAGTAACTATGAAGTTAATGGTAACAGTAAATGGAATATTAGTTGGTTATCATACAATCTAAAATATATATATGTGATCCTTTTATAAATAAAATTTATAGTTTTGTATATTATTTAAATTAATATTCTGACAGAGATCAATAATTATCTTTCATTGTATTTTCACAAATATTTTCCCTTTTACACACTGCTTTTGTAAGTTGCCATTTAATTAGTTCTTTCTAAATTTCTCTTTTTTTAAAAAAAAAAATTAAAATTTTTGTTTGAACTGAATGCAACCTTACTTCTACCCCCCCCCTCCCCCTTGTATTAAGAACAATTCTTGCACGTGTGCATTTATATATGAAGGATGTCTAAAGAATCTCAGACCTTAAATTTGCACAGTGGAAGAACACAGCTTAAACCGATGATTGGAATGCAGTTATTTCTGCGTTTGAATACCCCAGGAGTTATGTGCTGGTCACCATACGACGTGCTATTATGAGTGTTCGTCACTTTTTTTATTTCTCTGAAGATGAGTCAAACAAAGAAATTATATTAAATTTCATCATAAAATTAATTATTCTTAAAGTGAAACAATTTGCAGGTGTTTGGAGATGCTTTGTGGGTAACACAAACGAAGAAGTGGTTCAATCTACTCAAAAATGGTTGCACATTGGTGGAGTAATTAGTATTATGGGAGGCTACAAACCACTTGGAATAGAGTTATTATTGAGATGGCGAAGCCTGTAAAGGGAGATCATCATTCGGCCCACAGAAAATTGCCCCAATGGAGGTTAGGATCAATAAAGGCAAGCAATCGCATGGAATTTTGCAAATTAATTTAAAAATGCACAGAGGGGCCTGCAAAATTTGTGCCCAAGTTGTTGTCAGCAGAACAAAAAGAACTTCATCTATAGGCAAAACATAGAATTCTAAATGTTCCCCAACTTCCCTACTCTCAAGACATGAACTGTTACTTATGGTTGTTTCCGAAATTGAAGATGCCACTGATAGAACCCTTTTTTGAGATAATGTAGAATGTAACAGTGGAATTGAAGACTATTTGAAAAAATCTTCTAACAGGGCTTTTGACAATGGAAGGATTATTTGGTTAAGTGTGTGGAGGTATAAGAGGTCTACTTTCTCCAAGGAGATTAGGGTCCCAATTGCATCCTGCAATACATTCTTTTCAGCCATAGGTCAGATACTTTTTAGAAAGCCTCAATAGATTGTGATAATTCTGCATAACAATGAATCTAGTATCTTCTGTATAGGAATAAATCTAGAGTAACTATTTTAAAACTTTATGAGATATTGCTATCTTAATTTCTTTTGAATATGAAAAGAAATCACTAATCAAATTAGTAAATTTTTTGAAATATGTATGAAATCTAAATGTTGGAGGAGTTTAATGATAATGTTGATACATGTAAGTGAAACAATACTTTTTTTTTTCAAACTGATATAGTGTTTGTGAACAAAAATTAAAATTTAATATTGCATTTATTTTTGTCTTGTCCACATATTGCATACTCGCATACAATATTACACATTAGTAATTTGTATTGTTACTAATGCAACCTGTCCGACGAAGTCAGATAGAGGCCCGCAAAATTCATTGCGGCCAAGGGCTAGATTTTTTACACCTGTCATTAGCCTTAGCTTTGAGCACCATGTAGGTGGCAGTACGATTTTGCTCGGTTCCACCCCAATTTTGAGGAAAAACCCTGGGGTGGTGAGGGTTCTCCCAACTCTTCCCCTTTCACCAACCTCATGAGAGGACTTGTGGCTCGGCGGCTATTTAGAATACCCCCATGCCGCAAAAGCACTATACATTTACAAACATCCATGTCTTCACCAGGATTCGAACTCTGGCCCTACGGCACCGCAATCAGCATCGCTAACCACTATACTGGATGGGCGACTTGAATGACTGTAAATGTTTAAAACTCTACACTTTTTTTTACTTATATTCAATATATTATAATTTTTTACACCTGAACTTATCTCCAAACATCATTCTATATGCTACTCTAAAATATATACATCTATAACAACATCTTTTCATACAAAATGTGTCAATAAGCAAGTGATCAATATGTGCTTTATATGGCCTTTTAGTCATCAACTCAAAACCAATCTTCATCTTATATTATATTATAAAATTTTTTTTAAAAAAGTAAAATATGGAAACTACAATGGCATTTTTATTTGTAATTATTAAAATACTTTCAGTGACCTCAAGGAAAAAAATTAGGACTAGTCAACAACTGCCAATGTAAAATTCAATGAGTTTAACAAAGAGTGCAATTATTAATTGCAGTGTTTAGTTTATATTCACAGTATTTTATTAAAAACACATTTACAGAAGTTTTAATACATGAACACTATTAGATATCTAAATAATGAACTTTAATGTAAAAAGCAGTTCATGACAGATTGGTTGCTAGCCATTAATTCAACCTGGTACAAATGGAATTTTAATAAAATTAAATTTATACATGCACAAATGTTTTAATTTTCATCAAACATTATGAAGGTCCTCATTATAATTTTTAATACTGAAAATAATAACAGGTAATCTTGGTAATCTTTATATATATATTAAAGTTAAAATTTTAAGATTTCCATAATGCATAGTGGAAACCAAATTTGGTAATTTTTTAGTAATATAACCATTTAATTTTGACAAACATGTTTGGGAAAATTTATGATACCAATTTTCTAATAACACATTTCATATAATTGAATACTCTATTTTGAATGTTAGCAAAAGAAAATTACCAATATTTGCAGCTTTCAATCTATACTTTATTTGAAACAATCAGTGAATCAAGCACAACAGTTTTGCAATAAGAAATGTAGCATGAAAAAGATTGGGTACTTTTCCCATTTCACAAGCGAGAATTTTGTCAAGTCTGCCATATTGGCAACACACAATATATACATAAAAAATATTAGTTTTCATACGTTTTTCATTCATTTTTGATATATTATGAAAAGAATGTTACTGATAAGGAAAAGCCATGACTTGTTTAGAAAATGTGGTGGTAAAAGGTTAACAGAGGGAATATTTTGTTTGGTATCAGTTGTATCATTTTTGGCCACTTTATCACCTGTGCCTGCCTGCAAAATGAAAAAGTACCCAAAATTGCTTTGCTTTGAATTTTCAGCAGTCCAATTAAATTAAAACAAGACTTAAGCAATATATATGTAATTTTGCTTATGTACATTCATACTGCATCAAAATCTCTAGTAAATTTTTTTAAAAAATGTACACAAAATTTATATTTCAAATAGAGAATTTTCTTAAGCACTGTTAACATAGCGAAGAGACTTTATTACATTCTCTAATTAATTTGTTTTAGTGTATTTTCAATGTTGCAATTGTCCTAATTTTCAATAAAATCCGTATCTTAACTTCAATACAGCCCATTCCAAAATAAAAACAAAAATAAAATATGAATTAATTGCACAAGTTATACAATTTTTTCTATATAGCTATGACAGCTGAATATTCAAATTCGTCATTCTGAAAAAAGAAAATCAGAATGACTGATAATGTAAAAAATACACACATTAATATCTCTACATTAAGACTGAAAAACTGTGATGGCAACATTCACTCTTACTGAAAGAATACACGATCATAACTTTACTTAACATTGAGGTCAGTTGTATTTGAAAAATTTACAAATCATTTAAGAAACTGAAAACTATTATAATTATGGATGTAAATTCTAAACTTCTCTGAATGAGCCAAATAAAAAAAACTTTCCCGCAGAATCCAAATATTACAAGAGATAAGCATTATAATTCAAAATATTTTTAATATGCAATCTTTATTTTGGATAAAATTAGAAACTTGCTGAAACATACAAATTAAGCAAACTCAAATTTCCAACAACAGTAACAAAATAAAATTAATAACATTCAATTTCTACAAAGTGAAAAAAGCAGAGTAAAATAAATGCTTTCTCCCATTACAAAAATTTCACACATAGGAAAAATTCTAATTTAAGGTGAGAATTTTTTTTTCCATCATTAAAACATAACCCGAATACATATTCTCAATACATTAAATAATTATGTAATTAAAAAGAAAAACTTGTGAGAGCAATAAATTTAAAAATACAGAAAATATTGTAGAAAATGGAAAATCATTAAATATCTGACGCGTTTATCGCAAAACTTCAATTAATCAAAAAGATTTATCCAATATACTGCAATACGTTTCAAACATTACAGCATGCGTTCGAATTCGATGCTCTTTCTTGCCACGTGACACCCTCATTAAAAACTCCTGGAATAAAAATTTAGCCGCATTGTTTATGAAGAGAAGTCTATTCTAATAAAAAAATATTTCATTTAGAACCATAAAAATAAAATTCTGTTTGTTTCGAAACTTATTTTTAGTTCTTTTTTCAATAACTCAATTGAAATGAATAAAAATATTACTCACTGCATAAATAATTTATACAACGGTAGACAAGATTACAATATTTAGAAAATAAAGGAAATTTAAACATAAAATTTTAAAGCTGTCAACCATGAAATCAAAATTTCCTCAAATGCAATTTCCGCACCACATAAACGCTACTGTGTGGAGCTTAGTAAACATGCTTTTATTTTTATATTAGAGTAGAGTGTGCCGAATGCTCGCTTTGCCAACGTAAGCTCCCTTTATTTTGAGTAGAAGATAGAGTTACATAAATTTTTTTTAAAGATCTATTATTAAATCTGTTAAAATTTTATTTTCACATCCTCTAGAATTTAAAAAATATATCTCCTTTTCGAATTTATAAAAACTTTGTGTGGTAATTCTATATTATACGTGCTATTCTCAATTTTTTTTACATTCGTTCAAGGGGTAAGACATAAAATTGGTTTAAACGGTGGTGGTATTTGCGGTGAAAAAGTGGTAATATACTTCAGAAATAGTTTCAGAAACGAATAATTGATTCAAATTCATACCATTCAATAGTAAATGGTGGAAAGAATTTCTAGCAGCTTATTTGAGAAACTATGCAGGGCTAGCTGTAGCAGTTTTGACACACCAGACAAAAATGGGAAATGAAGCCGTTCTCTCTCTCTCTCTCTATATATATATATTATTTTAAGTCTTAAAAAATTCAAAATAATTCAAAATTAAGGAAATAATTACTTGTTATTATTTCAAACGAATGAAATGAAAAAGAAGGAATCTTCTACTTAAGCAGTCCAATTTCTTCGAAAATAGTTTACTAGTGGTGGGGATCACAAGCGTTTGTTTTAATTTATAATAACTACACTCAAGACTAAAATAAAGCATCTCCTGTGGCTCTCTATCTACCCAAACCTCTTATTACCCTTGTCTCTTTTTGGATAGCTGAAACCGGACAACGTAAGAGTGAAAGGAATGTTAGTTGTGACCTCACTCCGGGATGTGGAGAAAATTACTAGTTAAATATGTGTAAACATATTAAATTGTATGCTTTAACATATACTTCCACCTCACTCTTCAAGTTTCAACATAAAAGAAATCTGTAATTAAATATATAGAGTAAAAAAATAACTACGTTAAATGAAATACCAAATTCACACCCAATAACATTTCAGGAAATATATAAAATTGATTGAGATAGAAAAAAAAAATATTTTTCAAATTTGATCCAAATGGCGCCCTTAAAATTTGCCGCCCAGGGCAGGAGTCCAGTTTGTCCGGACCTAGAGCCGCCCCTGAATTGGTACACACATATTAGCACGACAACCGTTTCCTCCTGAATATAAACCGTCGTGATATGTTATAAGAAAACCATTCCCGTCTATGCTCGAACACACTGCTCATGTTTATAAATTACCTCATTTTTCTGTTCATTATTGGTGAATAGAGCCCTAAAATGACGAACTCTCATGGTCATAGAAAATAGCATATGAATATAGAAAGACAAGCTGTTGGCACCACTACTTCTCCATCGCAAAAAAAATCGTGTTAAACTAGGATTTTGCCAATATAAATTTTAAAAGAATGAAACATTTGGTCTTCTAGAAGATATAATGGAATACGCAATCTATATATAAGGACTAAAAAATCATTGTTGGAGTTTAACGAAAAATTCATTCGAAGTTAAAAAAAAAAGAAAGAAAGAAAGAAAGAAAAGGTTGATGCGAAAATGAGGTACTTACGTATTATCGCAACAATCACCAACTCTATTAATGACTCACCAAACTGGCAAGCCCGATTTCCGATGTATCGTATGTGCTGAATTGGCGAATAGGTGCTTCGTTTCATATAGTGTCGCCAATAAGTTGCGATAATATATAAGTACCGAAAATACCTTTAACTATGATATGATGAAGACATTGCAATCTACCCAGGAGAGAAAGAGAACTGATATTAAAACATTGCAATGGATCCCTATTTTAATGTAATAATAACAATAGTACTGCCACATTTTACAAAAAGCCTTATCAACTTTGTTACCTGAAATGAGTGCATAACCTCTGTAACTTCACACTAGAAATCGAGCGATGTATTTCATATAGTCCTGTTCCAGGGAAGGGTACTTTTACACGTAATATTGTTCAAGAATTGACATCATCCTAGCCCATATTCATTTGAAATATTAGCAGAACTACAGCTACCCCTCACCAGGATCATCTCCATCTTTTTTAATTGGACACGTTGGGATCCCGTTCTAATATCCATCTTGGTGTACATTTCATTATTGCCTAGTTGCCTCGTTTTTACTGGGTTCCCCCCACTCTAAAAGAATGAAGGAATGAAAACACTTTCACACAGAACAAATTAAAAGAATATGCAGAAAGATTGTTCACATATCTTTCCGCCATCAACGCCAAATATATTTTTTGTCGCCAACAAGGCGGGTTGATAAACCCGATTTCTTCGGATGCTCACAACAGCGTTGCCCTTATCCGAATGTTGTCACTTCAAGCGCATGTGGTAGTGTGAGGATAAGAGCGTCTTCACAGTCTGTACTGAATTCATTAGTAATCAGAAAATTACAGACTTTCCAAACAAGTTTTGGATTCCGATTTCATTTCTGTGCTGGACATAAAAATCAAGCCATCTTCTGCAATGTACTCAAATGTCAGAACATTATCGAGAATCAAGAATATTACATACTATTTTGGCCTAAGTTTCATATAAACAAATGTCAAGGAAACAGGTCTTTTAACGGAAATGTATCTTTTGAAATATTTTTTAACCACTCCGTTGCCATTTTAAATTGGACCATCATCTTGGAGAAAAATTGATTAACCACTTCCAAATTTCTTTTGAAATACATGTCCTACAAATGTCGCCGCAGGGAGAAACTGCCTTCGCATTGAATATTTTAATATTCCTTTAATTCTATATACTCAAAGGCACACTTTAATAATGAGTTCCTTTTTCATTTATTTCATAGACATGTTTAGACGACGAAATCGAGTGGGCCCCTCCATTTCCTTATCTATAACGCTTACACCATGTAGCTTCAAGATTTTGAACGATGGTTAAATTACATGAGCCCCCGTCCCCAGGCACGGCCGTCTAAGTTGTAATCTACAGTGCCCTCGGAGTGTTCCCCCTCCGTTTGATTCTCGTTAAAACTTAGTTTTCGAGAAAAATAGTCTTCTGACGTATACTCTCTCGTTTGGAAGTGATACATTGGAGTTTTAACGAGCATCCCATTTCTCCACAAAAAAGTTTCAGAGATTCCTATTTATTTGAAAGCATAAATTAAGCATTAAGGTATGGTATTGAAAACTGGTTTCCTGATTATATTACGGGATCCTGACAGATGAATCGGTTTAATATCGCACACCTTATGAAGGATTGCTATGATGTGAATATTTTGGGACACATCTAGTAATATAACGCATGAAAATTTTAATCCTACTTTTTATGAAATCTCGAAAAAGAACCAAAATTGGTTTTGCTGAATAAAAATTTGAAAATTTGGATGTAAAGTGAAAGAAATTGTGTGCAATTAACTCTTGAAAAATCAGTTACATTCAATGATATTCATTGGTCTGTACTAAAACAAAAATAACAAGCTATTCATTTCAAATAATTTATCATTACGTTATAGGCACTTCAACTTTCACTTCTGATTGCTTCAACCTGATTGGTTGAAATTCCTGGAATCGATTGTGTTTGAAGGAAATTCTTTCTTTTAATGTGAGATTTCACTGTGACTGAACGTGCTATAAAACTGCTTTGTGCCAATTGATAAAAAGCGACCTTGTTTTCTATATTTGGTTACTTGAAATCTATTGTATTTCGTAGTTTCTCTCTTGTTTCTTCATTTTATATTTTAATCTTATTGAATAGCTTCATTTTTTTTGTTTATTTTTCAACCTTTCTGTAGCGTTAGGCTTAACTCTTAACGTTTTTCTTTTGGCTACTTTCTTTCTGTTCATTTGGCGAAACAATGCCAGATTTTAATGCTTTTTATGAGTCTTTCTTTTCAGAACGCCGCCAAGAAGAGGAGGCCATGGACTGGGAGGACACCCCTTTCCTCCCTGAGGTAAGTGCACCTTTTATTCCTTCCCGCCCCCGACGGAAGATGAGGCCCCTCATCTCCGTTCAGGTAAGTGAACCCCCTTATCTTTCAGCCAACCGCTTCCCCAACATGAGGGCTCTCGTTCCGAAGGTAAGGACGCCACAGGCGCCCAAGGTATCTGTGATGTCTATTGTTTTTAATGTAGTTTCTCCTATTACTTCCTATTTTGCTTCTTTCTTCATTTAATGCTTTTTAATTCTATTTAAGTTGCTATTCTACAGATTTAGAAATTCTACAGAAGGGAGATCGAGGACGTACTTATGGCAAAGAATCCTAATGTAATTAAATTTCAGAATAGGTATCCTATGAAAAATATGCAGTCGATATTAAAATAATCTGATACCTTAGCTGTTTTTCTCTCTTATTTTACTCTAAAATGTTCAACGGATATATATATTTGAATAACTATAAAATATTCTTCAAGACATGTTCTTAGTGATAACTGTTTGATTAATTTTTCTGTACTTACCTATTATCGCAACCTATTGGCGACATTACATGAAATTAAGCATATGGATGCCAATTCAGCACGTACGACACATAGAAAAACGGGATTGCCAACTTGGCAAGTTATTAATAGAGCTGGCGATAGTTGCGATAATACGTAAGTACCTATTTTTCATACGTTTTGACAAATATTTCTAATAAACTTTCTTTTTCAGAATTATTTAGTGTAGCATTTTCCAGGTATTATGTTTCATAGAGCTTACTATGTTAGTACATTAATAATTTTTCGATAAATTTTTATTTTGCATAACTATTAAGGCATTATATTTTACACTTGAATATAGAATATAACTTTTTAAACTTAATTATTCATTTTAACGCTGATTTTTTTTCAGAGAATCGTCGACGTTTCGAGTCATCATTGGATGTTACCAATGCTTTTCGTTCCATGAATAAAGTTTAAATTTTTTACAGGTTACTCTTTAGACATGAGGGGGTGTTTCCTTACACTCCCGGGGCTGCCCTGAGGGTTTGCTGAAGAGGGCAGCCTCGAGGGACCAAAGTAGCCGACCTCCAAGTGGTGTCCCTCGGGCAACGCTGTGCATCGAACAGATGACAGCGGCTGACGGGCTACTAAGTAAAGATAAGCTATTGTGCAGTTATAACTTTCCAGAACAGTGCTAATAATGTCTACCAGTTACGACTTTTTCCATTAGTGAGTTCAAAAGTTCGCCAAAATTTCACCCATGCGTTTTCTTTCTTCTATCATTGTATGTTAGGTGTAGAACGAATTAAAATTTCATCAAACAATATTTCCAATATGTGCATGTATTACAATATTACCAGGAGGAAAGTTTTGGTAAACGGTTTGAGGTTGAATTTAGCTTTCGAATCAGGGTGAGGTAAAGTGGAGATCTTTAAAAAAATCGATCTAGTATAAGATTTTTATCGTATGGCACTCCATTAAAATATCGCCAGATTTGGCGCACGCTTCATCACCTTTTCTCTATAGGACTCGTAGCAACGTATTAATAGTAATTGGTCAATTTGGCGATAGTTAAAAAATTTTCATCAGGTATTTACATATTTTAGCTTTTTTTTATTCAAAAAAGGAGAGTAATGGAAAATTTCCTTAGCTTTGATTTTTTTTTTCGTGAGTCTTTTTCTTGATTATTAAATATTGATCCGTTTGTAATTATACTCAGTTGGCATTCTTTATTGTGTTCTGCAATTCATATCTGCATGGTTGATTAATTTTCAAAGGTTTCATGGTGAAATCTGCCCCATATTTCAAAAACACGAATAATTGATCAGGGCTGGCTGTAGCAGTTTTGCTGCCCGAACAAAAATGGAAAATGTCACCCTTCTCTCTCTCTCTATCTATATATATGTAGGATATTCCATTTGTAAGAAGTTAGATCATATCACATTTACCGAGGTCGGCAATTCTAATCAAAACAGTATTCCACATCAACGCCATCTAGCGTCCTTTTTAAAAACGCCGACATGAACCTTTTTCGCCAGAGGCCCACTAACATTCGTTGAGAGAAGTCGTGTTTCGCGCGTCAGCGCATTTTCGTCCGCGCCAGGCGGTATATCTCAATAGTACCATAACGAGTTCTATCATTCGTCCGCGCCAGGCGGTAAGTCTTATTAGCACCATAATGAATTCTATTTAATCTCAATTGCCTCCCTTAAAGTAATGTGATCTAACTTCCCTATTCTTCCGAAATATGCTTATCTAACTTTCCTATTCTTTTGAAATATTCCCCATGTAAATACTCCCCTATAATTCTTAATAAATTGTTTAGTTTTCAACTAGTTTCTTTCTTGAACTATGTTGTCTACTTTATTTCAAAATTAACTAACACACCCTAAAAACCCCTAGACACCACGCCATAAAAACCCCGCCATCTGAAGAATCCAATCTTTTTGGAAGATTTCGGTTGGATTCCCACATATATTATTTTAAGTCTCAAAAAATTCAAAATAATTCGAAATTAAGGACGTAATTACTTGTTATTATTTCAAACGAATGAAAGGAAAAAGAAGAAATCGCTATTTAAGCAGTCCAATTTCTTCGAAAAATAATCTACTTATGGTGGGGATCACAAGCGTTTGTTTTAATTTATAATAACTACACTCAAGACTAAAATAAAGCATCTCCTGTGGCTCTCTATCTACCCAAACCTCTTATTACTCTTGTCTCCTTTTGGATAGCTGAAACCGGACAACGTAAGAGTGAAAGAAATGTTAGTTGTGACCTCACTCCGGGATGTGGAGAAAGTTACTATTTAAAGATGTGTAAACATATTAAATTTTATGCTTTAACGTACACTCCCGCCTCAAACCCTTCAAATTTCAACATAAAAGAAATCTGTCATTAAATATATAGAGTACAAAATAACATACGTTAAATGAAATACCAAATTCACACTCAATTACATTTCACGAAATATATCAAATTTTGATGTTAACTTCTTATGGCATGGTAGGGAAAAATTTTCTTTTCGCGTTTCCCATTACAAGTTACGGTTACACGATGAACGTAAGGTAGAAATGTATGAAGTTCCGAGAGAGAATATCCGCACGTTTTTTAAATACAGTTTGAAATAATGATGATAATAATAAATTTGTTAATTATATACAATATTACTTTAAAATAAAACTTAATTATACTGTTCAATACATATAAGCAGCAACAAGTTCAATTCTTCTAAGATCGTAGATGGTTACATTTGACGATCTACCTAAATTATCTTAAAGTATGCTGCATATAATTTATAATCGATGGTTTCACAGGCTAGTTCATATGGTGAATATATTCTCCTTTAAAAATAATCAAATCTCAATTTTAGGTAGTCCATTAAAAAGGTCACAACCGAAAGCATATCGAAAAAGTGATGTGTTTCTCAATGTTTGGTTGTACTGTCAGAAAAAACCCATATGAAAAATCTTGTGAGTTGTATATCACAAAATAATACAATGTAATTATATCGCCAACCATTTAAAAACTCTACTAGTACCCAGAGGCATATTTTCTTTACATTTAAAATGATTGACATTATAATGAGCTATTATAAAATGTTATATTTTTATTTATCAATTTATAATCCTCCCAGTGATCATTTCTTAGCATATATTTTACACTGGAGACTTAAAAAGAAATTGAAAAGTGCAAAATACTTCAAGCTTCAAAATGTTTTCTTTGAATGCAGTTGCATTAAGCCTAATTGAAGGCGTTATACGTTAAGTCTAACAGATTCTTCGGACAATCTTCGCCAAGAACACCAAATACAATCTCGCCAAAATTAACTCATCATCAATATCAGGTATTAAAAAGATATCATTATAGTCTTCCTTGTGGTGACCGGAGTAGAATAGTTCCAACGTAAGGTCATGCGTGTCCTAAAGGCGACTAAAATGAGCAGAAGTCAAACCTCTCAGGGCTCTGGCGACCCACAATTATGACAAGTGCTCCTCTGCACTTTGTCATACGCGACAACAAAAATACATTTAAGGCAACCCACACATATATATTGTAACAGGAAAAAAAAATATTTTTCAAATTTGATCCAAATGCCACCCTTAAAATTTGCTGCCCCGGGCAGGAGTCCGGTTTGTCCGGCCCTAGAGCCGACCCTGAACTATGCTACCCACAGCTCACAAACGTTATGAGTAACTCTTTAAGTTAACGATATTCTATTAAGGTATCCGACTACGTTCGGAACCGTGATTTTTGAAAAAGCGTGTAAATGGATAATATTTATGATATTTAGTGTCACTTAGATTAGAATACATGTATAAAATTGTTTTAAGGACATTATGACAAAAAAAAAAAAATTATTTAAATACAATATTTTGGCAAAAAATTAACTTAGAATAATCTTTTTTCCAAATGTTCTCCTTTTATAAGAAATGCTTCTATTGTATTAATATTTTGCCTGTATTCAGTTCAGACCTCTGTACAGAGGCTCAACTAGAATATTTGGTGCATAACTCTGAAGTCGGTTTAACCATGTTTTACGAAAACAAAAGGGAGAAATTTTAAGAAAATACGCCGATAATTATTTCAAATGGTTGTAACTCTGCAAATAATGTGAATTTTTCAAAAATCATATAGTTAAGTCTGGGCTATATACAGGCAAAATATTAATACAATAGAAGCATTTATTACAAAAGGAGAACATTTGGAAAAAAGGTTATTCTAAGTTAATTTTTTTGCCAAAATACTGCATTTAAATTTTTTGTCAAAATATCCTTAAAACAATTTTATACATGTATTCTAATCTAAGTGACACTAAATATCATAAATATTATACATTTATGCGCTTTTTTAAAATCATGGTTTCGAACGTAGTCGGATACCATAAAAACAATAAAGCTTCAATTTACGTGCTTATTGGCACAGAAGTAGCAAGAAAATGTTACTACAGTAGCCAAGTGGCCAACGTTGTGTTTTTGCCTAGTCTAGAGTTCGAGTCTGTCAAGACCTAGGCCGATCCAAACAGGTTTGCAGCGAGTGCACCGCACGCGGGTGGCCAAAGCAAGAGGAGGACAAAATTCTATCAATCAAGTACAATTTTTAAAAAATTCCTCAAAATAAAAATTATCATAAATTGAATAAATATGCTGAATTTTAAATAGTCAATGAAAAATCGAAATGAGTCCCGATTTTCCGATATCGTAGCATAGTTTAAGAAAACTAGAATGTTAGTGTCCACTGGGTTGTTGGTCGTTTGTCCATTCATGTCTTCTTTTTTCATACTCCCTTCATTAGATAGCAAATTCCGTGGCAGAGCTGGCAATACCGCAAAAGAAAAGGTTTTTTTTTTTTTTGCTTATGAGCGGAACTGGTTGTGCACTGTGGATCGACGCTTAGCAAAGGCGTCTCAAAAATGATTTTAGCAAAAATTGATTTACAAAAATATCTAATGTGGATAATATTACCTAAGATATGGGAATATTTAAAAATTCAATACACAAATGGGAAATTAAAAGCTCTCTTTCAATTTAATACTAGCCCTACAATTTAGAAATTTAGAAAGAAAAAAAATAGAGAAAAGAAGGGATTTTTGTGTCTATGTATATTTTTATTCAGTTCCTACACTATTAGCTCGCACTCTCTATATATTTATTTATTTATCTTGGCGGAATTTTCAATCGTTAATAAAATACATTTGAAAGCGCTCAATTGAGCTGAAATTTTATATACATGATTATTTTGGATGACAATACAATAATTTAATTATAATTAATAAAAATTAATTGATTAAACTAATTTTTTAAGGAATTACAAATACAGTCACGTTGGCATCATTTTTGGCGACTTATGTCAAAACATGAAAAGGTTTTTTCTCACACTTTAAAGCTCTCATTTGAGCTGAAATTTTCTGTACACTGTTTTGGGTAAAAATACGATAATTTAACTATAATTAAATAAAATTAATTGACCAAAACTAATTATTTAAAGAATTAAAGATAGATTAGTGTGACTTGGGTCAAAACTTTAAAAGATTTTTTTCTCACGTTTTTAAGCATTCAGTTGAACTGAAATTTTATATACACGATTGTTTTGGATGACAATACGATACTTTAATGATATTGAATAAAAATTAATTATCACTTAATGTTGTGATTCTGTCCTATGCATATACATATTTGTATTAATTGTAACTATTTAATAAAAAAGTAGCTAAAATAAAAATTTTCTTTGTTGATCTAAGTAGGAATTGACTTAAAATTTTTTTTTTTATATTACTTGTTGTTTACTTTTCACTCTTATTCAGGTAGATGAGTTTATAACGTCAACGTTAAGTATTAGTCAAAGTATGAAAAATTCTCTAGAGTTACAACATTAAGTATTTACACGCGGGTGGCTGACTCCTAGGATCGGACCTGGTCAAAACTCAAAATATTCGCATTGACGTATTGTAAAAGTTTGGAGAGTGGGGTGCCATTTTAATTTTTGTCCTCGTTAAGCAGCATTCACACCAAGGCAGTCAGCATCAAGCGTTGAGCGTCTAGCCAATCAGCGACTTCATTTCGGGCGAGATGAAGTAAGTCTCTGACTGGCTAGACGCTCAACACTCGATGCTGACAGCCTTGGTGTGAATGCAGCTTTACTGGACTGTGGCTCAAAATTACGGGATCCATTACCAAAAGTTTTAGAGAATATAACAGCTATAAAACGATGTAAATGATTACATTATTATTAATATTCAAACTCTTAAAACATCTCATCACACATTTCTAATTTTAATTGATGTTAAAAACGCATTTAATGATATAGATTGGTCGACACTTTTAAAATTACAGAATAGTTGCCTATTCCTATTACCTTCAAAAATTTATAGAATCTTATTTATCAATGGTTTTAATTTTAATATAATTCACAGCATGTACCAATGTTATCCACATGGGTTGAGGCCATCATTACCCCGTTGTATTTGAATCCAGGGGTGAGCAGCTAGCGGTCCTCCAAGACAGAAAAGCCGTTTTGAATCGAGATTTCTTTCCCGTGCGTGATTAAAGATATTAGGAAACTATTAGGAAAGCTAAGTACACGGAAGTGTTTCTACTAAGACAGGGATGGCGAACCAGTGGCACGCTTGCCATTGATGGCCCGCGACACAATGTTTTTGGCATGCCAGTGTTCAAAATGGTTTGCATTTCATTCCAAAATTTTAAAGTTCACTATGAAGTATTCCGAACAAACGCGAGTGATCGGTCACGGGGTGGCGGGGAGCACGCTCGTTTGTTACTGCCTTGCCTTAGTTACTTCGCAGACTACAATTTCTTATGATGTAAAGTTTGTCTACTCATAGCATAGTCAACTCCATTGACACAAAAGTATTTTAAAGTTTATCTGTGCTTTATTTAAGATTTTTAACTGTTATTCAACATGGTTAGATCAGCAAAAGAACAAAAATTGCAAGACAGCAAATGTAACAGAGAATTCAAACTTAGTGGACCGAGAAACGTGGCATTATTAGTAAAGGCGACAAAGCGGTGTGTGTTCTATATTCTGGAATAGTGATATGCAGAACATCGTTTACAAAACGATATTTTGAAACAAATCACAAACCCTCTTATCAAAAAAGTAAACCGTAGCAAAAATATTTAATTGCTTTCAAACCGTTTGGCAGATGACTCCAATTCAGCGCGTGTTCTACAAAAAGTAAGATCTTACAATCCTAATATAAGCTATTTGTCATCCACACACAATCTCCAACAGATGTCACACTAATGCTACTTTAATTTGAATCACACGTATAACTAAAACATTTATAACTATACAGTACAAAAGGTATTTTTTCGTACTAAATAGCGATTTGTGTTATCAGCATTTAGTTTTATTATTTTCCCAATAATCAAGTCAAAATTATTTGACGGCACGTCTATATCTCACTAAACACTTTTTTTTAGAAAAAAATGGCACGTTGATCCCTAAAGGTTCGCCCCACCCCTGTACTAGGAGATATGTAGAGTTTGAAAAACAAGGTCACAAGAGGATTTCAGGGTTTTAAGAAAACTGAGCTTAAACTTAGTTCGCTCTGTTATCCCATTGTTGCTGATACTGAAACAACTATAGCTTGAACTGTTGTTACTTATGGCACCTGATCTATAGTAACATTAGATCCAGGTCCTAGAAATTCATTGCTGCTAGGGGCTAGATTTTTACGCCTGTCGTTAGCTCTTTTTGAACACCATGTAGGTGACAGAACGATTTTGCTCGGTTCCACACCAATTTTGAGGGAGAACACCCAGGGGGGTGCCTCCCATCTTTCTTCCCCTTCCACCAACCTATACGTGGAATGGTTGCGGAGTACCTGTTTCCCGCAGGGAAACTTCACCTCCTATCTTTGAAACTTTGGGTGAGTATTGCTTCGGCTTTACCTCAGCCCAGAACTGCATTAAAGTATTGAATTTTTTTTTTAAATTTATTAAGTTTAAGAATTAAATAAAACTCTTAAAAGTGCTTTGAGATAAAAAGAATATGTGCTTTATGTGAAACAAAGAATTTAAGAAGGGAAAAGTTCTGATGTAAAAAAGAACTCCTTATGGGAGCTAATCTGTGCCTAGCAATGCGATTCGGCTTGCCGAGTCGATAGTGGGAGGCTTCTGAGAGAGTCGGACCGCGTGGGGAACCCGCACGATCGAGAGTCGACACTCGCTGTAGGAGCTGCGCGAAAAAACGGGGTTTATAAATTTCTTAGGGTGAGTCGGACGATGTCCAATCGGATTGCAGCCACTCGGGGTGGGCGGGGTGCACTGGAAAAGGATATCAGAAGAGTCTGCTCTAAGAGCAGTCCACCAACCTCACGAAAAGACTTACAGCTCAACTACTATTTAAAGTACCCCCATGCCGTGAAGAATCTATACATTTACAAATAGCCATACCTTCTCCGGTATTCGAACCCTGGCCCTACGGTACCACTGTTAGCGTCACTAACCACTATACCGGTGGTATAGCTTGAACTTATTGACTTGAAGTCAGATCACAGTGTGAAGGAGATGTTTAATGCTACGATTTTTACAAATCTTTGTCAACTGAGAAATTTCCATTCTTCCATGAAGAAATTTGCGGGGAAATTGTTATTTATATTTTAGAAAGCATGTACTTGTGTGGGCAAAGTTTTTCTTGAACGAAGGTCAACAAGAGTGTAACATCTCACGCGTCCTTTCTCTAACATAACCTCTGTGTTCTTTGACGGCTACGATTAATGGCAAATTTTTTCCAACCCAAATCCAAAAAGTGAAACGAAGGCTAGATGCAAATAAGATAACCTTTAAAAGGATAGAAGTTTTAGTGAGCGGGATGGCAATTTAGAGAAATTTCAGTTCAGAGAAGATAGAAGTGTTGACTGACGGCTTACCTAGAATCAAGACACAATCTAGCCATTCAAACAAGGTACATACCATTGTGCACCAACCTAGAGAAATATCCAAAGTGGATTGGACGTTGAGTATTCAACCAAGGTAGGAAGATTATATTCTG
>BMAV01026316.1:4460-55198 GCA_019973955.1 Trichonephila inaurata madagascariensis | reverse complement strand
AAAAGTAAATATTATTACTTATTTTAAGGTTATTTGTTTAAACATATTTATGCAATTTCTCCTTGAACAAATAAGGAATGCTTAATATCTGAATAGAAGGCTAGAGGGATCTTGAAATATGTTTAGTCCAATTTAGTGGAAGAATCATTAGGAGTATATTTTCTTTTCTCTTCAGTCTTAGATGAACGCTTGTTTTATTAAATTCCCAAGCACTTAGAACAAACTCGAGGGTTATGGGCAATGGACCTCGTAATTCTGAGCCTCAATCAAATGACGATACCTGAGTTGGCACTCTACACTCTAAACTTCCAAACCATTCCAATTCTCCGTTTTGGAGAAAATTGGAAAAATGTATTTTCACTTAGTGAGATAGTTTCGACCATTGAAATAGACAAACTTATCGTTTTGCACCGGCTTCATTAGGAACCAATACTTAACTCAACGAATTCTTTATTGCTAAATTAATTTGTAACGTTGTTTGTTATAGCATCTTCCTATTTTCAAGAAGTATATTTCTTCTGCAAAATTCGTATTATTATTCGTTTTCAACTAAACATTGGTTGTGTGTTTGTTCTCCTTCCTAAACATATTTATCCGCATAACATTTTTTTAAAATATAATTATTTTAAAGCATTCCAATCACAACTTACACAGCTTCAAGTTGAGGGGTGCGCTGCAGGATGCGCTTCCTTTAGAGTTGGTGGCCACCACAGTGTAGAGTCCTCCATCATCTGCGCATGCGTCTTTGATGGTGAGGGAATGCTTCTGTCCCGCAGAGGATGTCACCAGCCTCTTGGACTTGACAATCTTCTGGTTGTCCCGAAGCCATGTGACGCTGGGTTCTGGGCTGCCATCCGTCTCACACTCCAGTACAGCAGTTTCACCCACTGCGGAGATAAAAAAAAATTACCGAATTACTCCTCAATCAGCACAGATTACAGTTACTCTGGGATTAGATATTGCACAAAAATAATACAACACTCTTAATATGTGATTTACATAGAAAATCTCTTTTCTTCATTTTAATAAACTTTTTTTTTTCAAATATTGATTAAGAATATCTAATAAAAGCAAACTTGATTTGCTGTTAAAATTTTTTTCTTATGATTGTTTTGAAGGTGGAGATTATTTCAAATGGAGAGATTTTTAGCTAATTCAAAATAGAGCAAAATCAATCTGTAATTCATTAAAATTATTGCGTAAAATGTAATTGTAAATTTTTTAAATGATATTTTCAAAAACATAATGCAATGAACCATAAATATTGTTCCACATTTCTGGTATATAATATAATAAGTTTTTAAATATTGTATAAAATATGAATGTTTCAAAAATATACTTAATAAAAACAAATCTTGCTTGCCAAGTAGATATGTAAAGTAAAGTAAATTAGAATGATTAAATTGAAAATTAATACTAATAATGAATGCAAAAATAATGAAAAATAGCAGAACAATAAAATATTTTTATATTAAAGTTCTAGCAGATTAGAAAAGAGTAAGCAAGCCACTATTTTTTAAGACATGAACTAATTTTTTAAAGATAATTCATTTAAAGCACACAATGTGCTCGTTCATTATTATCTTAAAGAGGAAAATAATTACATGGGAAAAGCAGAAGTTACAATTAGTCAAAGTTCATTTAAAGCCCTTAATGTTTGTTACTTTACCTAAAATATTATAAACTTAAGGTTAAAAAGTGAAGCCAAGCAAGAAGCGGAGAAAAATATTTACTGGAGATTAAAAATAATAATAACAGGATATAAACTGTAGATATGGTGCCATCCGTATAAAATAATTGAAGCCAAAAGAATTTTTAAAAGTGAGAGAGAAACAGGAAAATTTGAAAGCGAAAAAGAGTAAAAAAATTAACGATAATCTATTATAAATGTAAGACATAAAAAATTAGAGGGATAATCATGTTCTAAAACAGAATTTATAAATTTTTTTGTAAGCATTGAATTTTTTTTATGATCAATAAAGGTCATTTCTTTATGGGTAATTAAGTACAATATTTCAATGAATTGAGGTGTGGGTATTACTTGTCATTTTAACTTAACATTTTATTAATGCTAAGTTAAAGGCCTTCTTTACATTTCAATACATTAGGTGGCTAAGGTGCTCTCAAAACTTTTCATAGGAATACTAATTAAAAATTAAGTTCATTACAGATAACAGCTTATTGTATAGTAGTTATTTATATTTTAATTGTGTTTTTCTCTTCTCGAGGTGATTTGATTTTAATATTTTGTAAACCTTATCCAGGTATGTGACAAAATGAAGAAGCTTTCTTCCAGTTATTTTGAAAAATTGTCATCTTTGTTTCATTTGCTTAACGTCTCACAATTATTTATTTATGATTTCACGAAACAGAAAAATTGGCTGTTTTGATAAAGGTATTTAAATGACTGGTAAAGAAAAAAAAATAACGTGAATGAAGAATACTTACGCGTGCATGTTACTCCCCGAAGAGTCTTAGCAAAGCGAGGCTTATCCATGGGATCGAAATCTAGAAAGCAGTGAAGCATTAGTTTTCTATCTCTTGCGAGAAGACAAAAAAAAGCACAGCACTGTATGCCGAGCTTAAGCTTGCAAAAATATATCAGCAATGGATTAGCATTACTTAACACTTAAACATTTTTATGAATATTAAAATATAATGCTTAATAAATAAATTAAGTAAAAGTATGAGTAAAGTTAAAATGAGAAAAAATATTTAGAAACATAAAATAAAATTTAAGACATCACTATATGCATACATATAAAAAATATATACATTACATGAACATTGGAAATCTAATGAACTTTATTTCAAAAAATGACAGAACTGATGGAGAAAAAAAACTTGTAAAAAGGGAATTGTGATATAATTTATCTAATAAAAGTTATTTTTGAAATCTGATGGGAATCCTACTTAAGTATACAATAGCTAATGATTTGTAGCTATTTTTTTAAAATTAATATTCGAGTTTGTACTCAAATGAATTTTTATAAAATTATTATTGTAAGTTTATTATTTGTCTCATTTAGTCAGCTTATCTAAATTTTATGTTATGTTTTTTACATGAATACTTCACATATATTCTCATTATAACCTTCATTAAGTATGTAATAATCTTGTAACCACTAAAATCAGTAAATTTAAGGGTAAAAAAGGAACCCTTTAAAAAATTCTAGTACCTTCTGTATATAGGCAAGTAATCAGCATTTACAAATCACTGTGATATATTTTTCAGTGAACTGATTTTTTTTCCTACAGGTTCTAGGAACCTCGTTAATTAAATGTTTGTAGTAAATTATACAGCCCTTTACCAAACTGGAAAAATGATACTTGAAGGAAGCAAGTAATAAGTCATCCTTGTCAACATAAACTAATTTTTTTTTCTTTATTTTTGTTACGATCTATCTGGATCTTTCATCTAGTATCCTGAATTGGTTAGCTATTGTAGTATAATTGTGCTTCTGACACTACAATAATAGTTTATTTTTAAGTGCTCTCGCCAAAAGAAATATTTCTAAGAAGCGTTTTTAAAAAGAAGAGTTGGAAGAAGACAGAGCAACATAGTTTGCATATTGTCATAGAAAAAGATAAATAATACACAAATTTTTTAAGAAATGTGAGATTTCTTTTGATTTTTTTGAAGTTTTAGAAAGTTATGCTAACAAATAATATTTTCTTAGCTAAGATTTTGTATTTTCATGAATATAAATAGTATGAGAGCTATTGCATGATTCCTTTCATTGCATATGAATATACCAGGATATGTCAAAAATGAAATGAAATTTAAGAACCTATGTTCGATTTACCACCCTTATTAATTTTGGAAGCTAAAGAAATACATTTATTATTATTCCACAAAAAATGAGTAGTTTTAAAATTATCTGAAGTAATTCAGAAGTGATAATGATAATCACAAATTAATCATTAGCTAAATCTGAAAAATAATTTTAGTGGATATTAAGATGAAGAAACACTGATGAACTCGGCTGATAACATCGGAATTTCGCAGATAAAAAAAAAACTTC
The DNA here is from genome assembly GCA_019973955.1 of Trichonephila inaurata madagascariensis. Taxonomy (NCBI): domain Eukaryota; kingdom Metazoa; phylum Arthropoda; class Arachnida; order Araneae; family Nephilidae; genus Trichonephila; species Trichonephila inaurata. The sequence goes on along the minus strand of BMAV01026316.1, from coordinate 51,173 downwards.
TTCTCAGTCTGAAACCAGTATATAATTCTCAAATAAGCACACACAAACCTAAAGAAGGTAAAAAGTTGACACCTAATTAATACGAAGTCTATTTTTTGTTGCGTAAAAAGTCACCATTTATTTACTAGCGCAATGGGAAATTTTTCACAGTTTAACATAAATGCATTTATATTTTAATTCTTTATCACTCATTTGCTAAATAAGTAGTAAATTTAAAATTCTTTAATAGTTTAACTAAATGAATTTTTCTTTTTAATTCCTTAAGACTTACATCATATTTTGTATGCTTGCATTTGAGTTCCTATACAAAACCTTTCAAATCAAGTGCTCTAAATAAGTGCGAAGCGTTTCCAGCAATCCATTTACCAGAGCCGTGAACAAGGTTCTAAAGACCAGGATTACAATTTTTATTTTTGCTATGGGATAATTTTTAACATGAGTTTTTTGATGCGCGAACGTGTCATATAATTACTTCTCAAAAACGTTTTCTGAAGATTTGTGCACAGCAATAATTTATGGTTCGTGGACCCTTAATCCTATGTGTATTTGTGTCCCGAAATTCTTCGCATAAAGCTGGGTGAGACAGAGACTGCATGTTCAACAAACGCGGAAGCATGTACTCTGTTAAGCCTCAAGGCTCGGAGTTGCTTCCTCAGCGGATCCTGGAACAATAGGATCCTGGCGCCAGGGCCTTGACGTGCTGCCAGGAGCCACCGGAGCACAAAGGACGCTCTGTGGACAGGTAATGACCTTCACAATGTGAAACCTGCTCGCTGTTTACCATCAACGTACTCGAGATCAGGGAAACGGACGAGAACCACTTATGAACTAACAGCACAGGCCCGTCTCGAAATCTCATGTCAGTTTAAAGGTTTTAAGCAAACAATTTTTCATTTAAACACACCTTTTAGCTGACTGGTTTAAAAAAGATGTAGTCAAAACGCGATGGTTATTTTTTGTCAGTAATTCTTATCTGTTACTGTACTGGCATTTCTTTCCACTCCTAACTGCATATTCACATGTACCATGTAAAGAAAGTCATAAGAATTTCTGCTAGCGAGTTTTTGAGCAGAAATAATAATAAATTGGGGAATGAAAAATTGGATATTTTATTTGAAATCAGTGATTGTTTGAGAGATTCAAGTTGGAATCCTTGTGTTTTCGAAAATAATTCAGATTAAATCTTTTTTAGTAATTTTTGCTGGAAAAATAATATTTTACCAACATATGAAAAGGCTTATGAAAACAACTTTTCATCATAAAAACCAAACCATTTTCATTTCTTAACTCCCTATTATTTTAGAACTCCTAAATGAAGCAGTTATCTATATACACATTAAATGCTTTTTTTTATCTATTATGTGATAAATCAGTTATAATTTTTTTTTACATGATAACCAAATGAAATAGTTTTGAAGTACATTTTATACAAGTAGGTTTTTAAAAATATTTGTTTTGCAAAGGAAATTATGTAGGTAGCACTATTTGCTCGTTATTACAATATTAATCAATACAAAAAGTTATAATTAATAACAAGCACGTTATAAAACTAAAGCATACTTACCCGCTACCTTGAAACTTGCAATGGAGAGCTGGTTAATCTCTTCGAAGCCACTACGACAGGTCAGGTTAATGGGAGTGTTGCAAAGGAAGAGGATTAATTCGGAACAACAATAAAGCATGCATACAGTCAGCAACAGACAGTGAAACGATCTGCTCTACTCTAAAAATACTACTTGCAAAAGGTTAGCAACATCCAATGGCTATCACAAAAGCCCCTTAATAAAGAAGTATTGCATAGTAGGCACACATTGGCAGATGTGTAAGACATCTCCAGACAGAAAAAACACAACGCCACAAAGAAACTGGGAAGATTCCATGTGAGTTTAAAAAAAATATTATGATTGAAGATATGTTTTGTGTGAATAATTAAAGATACCTAACAATGGTATCAAGCTTGAAGAAAATAAATTGGTGAAAAACCTGAATGTAAAAGTGCATCTAGATTCTGAAAGAAAAGCCTTCACAACAAAATCGAAGGTATTTTTTTTTTTTGTCAGATTTCTAAGCGTGCATTTATCTGGAGGTAAAATCTCACCTCCATTGATGGCAATAATTTACAAAGATGCATGCGTAAATAACAACTCACAGATTTATATAATTCCAGTCACATAAAGATTAGATACGTTGGATTGTGACTGCATTGTAGAAAAATTCAGACAGATTGTGGAGGAGTAATACTAAAATTTGTATAATAAAATGAGAAGAGTCAATCGAATTGAAAGCTCATGTATTTTCTCATCCATATCAATGAAGGATTGAAGCAGGTTTGTTGTATGTAGACATTAGTAAATACATTACACTCCATCTGTTCCTCGTCCTGAATATTCATAAATTTGTTACAAATATACATATATATATACTTCCATTCGATGATAACAGATTATTAAGGTGTTTTATTTTCTTTGGGATAGATCGAGTGCTTATTGTATTTCTTTCTTTTTTTCTTTTCCTACTTATATAAAATTTTTACTGTATCTGATGGGTATTTTTATTCTATTTTATCTATTTAAATAACACAAAAATATATAAAATAGATTTCAAATTCAATCTATCTTTACATTTCACAAAACATAAATAGCTAAATATTTGAATTTCAAATTAAATTAGAATTACTCTGTCTGAATGTAAAGCTATTGCTAATAGCTAGATAGTCCTTTAAGAGCAATTCAATATTTTGTCCAATTAACTATCAAATAAATACGTTGCATTTTAATTAAAATCAGTCAATATATGGTACTAGAATATTCTATTGCATTTCCATAGATTACTTTAAAAATGTTATTTGATCTACGCCAATTTATTTAATATGCCTGATTCTCGTTGTTCTAAAACCCATATTTTAATTATTATTTATAAGTCTTGTTTTTTTTACAGAAAAAATTAGATAAAACTGTTGTTTTGCATTATACATAAATTAGTATGTTTGAAATCTAAATTATACCAGGAAAATGTTTAAAACATTCATTATATATTTATTATATAAATGCACAATAATAATTTATGACTAATGTTTTAGCTAATGAATTTTGTATATTTATTTTGTCACTAATATATTTATTATAACAGTGTGTGTGAGTGTGTATAAAAATAATTTTAAAAACAAATAATGATCAAAGAAACATTTAAGAAATACGAAGATGGACTTCATTTCTTTATCATTGAACTAACTCTTCGAAAAGAAGCAGAATCACTTTTACATACGAAAAAAAGATGGCAACAGATAAGATAACCCCAAAAAAAATCCTTAAAACGTGTTAGTTTTCACTTTTTAAGGGGATGCCTTAGTAAACATTGGATATCCTCAAATAGCTTAATATTTAATGTAAATAGTATTATTTTCAAAAATAAACATTATTCATAATGATTTAAAAAAGTAATGAGTCCATCTCAAAAATCAAGGAAATGGATATTTTAAAATGAGAAACACGATATTGATATCTCTCATACCTAAAACTTCATTTTACTATCTATAATTTATAATGATATGACTAAGAAATATTTTTTCTTACAAAGATGCAATGCGTTAAGAAACTACTAGATTCAATGATGGAAAAAATATTAAATTTTGTTTTACTCAAAATGTTAAAATGCGATTAGGAATAACTGGAAGAAGAAATAGAAAAATATAAACGAAAATTAAATTTTTTCGTAAAGACGGTATGAATAGTACATATTTTCAACAAGTTAAACTAATATGACAGAAAATTACAACAGTTATCCTTCTTATCCAAGTAAAAATTTTAAGGAATAATTATGAAAAGAGTTGATGAAAAGAATAAATGAATTTTCTTAAAAGAAATGGTATGTAGCGTTAGTAAAAGCTTTTTGACAGACTCTTAAAACTCAATAGGTAGAAAACTATTTATAAAACATGATTTTAAGTGAAAACATATTTCTTTGCTATATTTATTTCATTATAAAATCTTGGGTTTGAAGATCCTTGAAAAAATTATTCACCATTTATTTTAAAAAACTGATTTTTTTTTTCATTTGGGTTTTGAATGGTCTTCCATGAGAAATTTATTTCTCTTATTTATGAATTAAACCTTGTAAAAAAATTAAATATAAAACTTTAAAAATATAACAAAAGATTTAATTAAGTTTACCTTGAAGATGATTTAAAAAACTTATACATTCCATATTTCCAAATTATGAAGAAAAAATTAAATAACAAAAATTATTTCTCAAAGTATAATTAAAGACACCTTTTTTTTGATACTCGTATCTAAATTTCCTTTCTTATGTCTTAAAAAATAAAAATCTACTTTTAAGCTCATTTTTTAAAATGGTTGTTTTTCTTCACAACATCCATTAAGGATAATTTAGGTTTTCTAACAATATTTGCAACACTGATGTGAAATATACTTGGCTAATAAAAATAATAATTTGCTATTTTTTAACATTACATTGATTGTTACATTATTTTCAATCCGTTTTAATTAAATTTGCAATTTTTTCCCCGTAAAATTTCAATGTTTTATAATTTTTAAAATCATTGTCTTATTTATCAGTTCTTCATTAACATCAATCATTTATTCATAAAATAAGAGCTCAAGAAAAAATAAGTTAATTTTTGCTTATTTTGCAGAACTGTAAGATAATGAAAGAGAGAAAAAGATTCGAATTTACTTTTTTTTACAGAAGTAAACCCTTTCATGCATAAAACATTTTTATATATTCTTAAGAAATCTAAGCTATTTTTAAATAAAATAGAAATAGAAGTTTAAGATAGAGTAATTTAATATTTAAGATAGAGTATTTTTAATAAATAGAAGTTTGAAGGGTATTAATCTCCATTATCTGGGTGTTTTTTTTCAAATATAGCACATTTTGTTTATTCTTATACCTCCAATTTTTAAATGTTCATGACAAGTGGGCTTTCTGAATAGTTTTGGCACTTTTCTCTCGGTAAATTTTTTCGCACTTGCTGCCAACCAGAAACCTTTTACTTAGGCACAAATCTTTTTTATTACTTTCCTAAATATTTTTTAAATAATTTTAAAATAATAAAAATATCTTCTATAATGTTTTGAAAGATAGAAATTAAGTGATTTGAGAAAAAATGGCATTAATATCTATGTTATCAACATACAGAATTCAAAATGCAGATCTATATTAATAGATAAATTTTCAAGAATTTTTTCTACACAAAACAAAATGAGTTTTCTGACATCTATACTGTGTAAGAACTAACAAATTTGAATATTAAACAGTGCCTTTTGAAAATACAATTTCAATTTTTTTACTGAAATTGCATAGTATTCTATTTTCTTATTTCAGTTCACTATATCCATTGATAAAAATAAATTCTTATATACAGTATTTTCACACAAAAATGTAACTCACAGGCAAGATTCTTTATCGACTCAAATTAAATTAAATATTGTATTTTTAAGAATAATACTGTAAGTTAAATATTAATAACTATCATGTTAAATGTGTTACATTGCATTTTTAGAGCTGGTTAAAATACAATCCAAATAAGCCTTAAAATTAAATAGATATAAAATAAAATTCCCATCTCAGAGCTTCATTCAAACATAAACGAGAATTATACTATGGTAAAATCTTTATCCAGCAAAGACAAAACACAGAGAACGTCACAATAAACATTTGTCACAATGAACAAAGGGCAAACTATAAGCAAAATATAAGAAAAATTGCTTAAATGTATTTCATTTCGTATTTTCTCCTTTTTTTAGTTATAATTTACAAATCTGTACGATTAAAAAATAATATAGGATTTAAATGATATCATTCTGTTGTCACAAGCTTATTACGAGAAAAGAAAGTGGAAAAAAAACTATGAGAAATTTTTTAATGGATTTAAGTTATAAAGAACAGCTTTGCATTTATTTTATCAAATTTAAAAAAATTGAGGTAAGCTATTTCATCGCGTTTCAGGTGATACTTTTCATTTAATAATTTTTCCAGAATTATTGAATCTCTTCTGTTCTCTATTTAAATTTGAATTGAAATATTTAAGCTTTTTGTACATTAAAATGTACTTTTTTGGGATTATTATCCATGCAAAAATATTCAAAAGTGTTAAATTCTAAGCTTTCGTAAAATAAAAATGTAACAGATTCTAAAACAAAACCCTCAAAATAATCTTGGATAAATCCTCAAAAACATTGAAAAAACTGCATTAATTTAGAAATTCAAGGAATGAAATGCATTATTAAAATGGTTCATTAATAAGTTCTTAGAGAGGATAGTACAAAAAATTTTAATAATTTACAGTGTAAAAAAGCAAAATAAAATTTTAAAAAAAACCGAACATTTATTCATTTTTTTTATTTGCAAAAAAAGTCCTAGAATTCTTTAGTGGGAAAACTATCTGATTCTCGAAATAAACGTTCTGAACAATCAGCAAAATATAAAATGAAGCTTATTTTAAAATAATTAAGTAACCGTTTTTCTGATGTCAGTTAAGAAAAAAGCTATTTGTTCTAATCCATAGTTATGAATGATAAATTGTATTGAATCGATGAGCTGAATATTTTGTCTTCTGAATGAGTGTAAACAAGACAAAAAAGAAGAAAAAATACTACGTTATTTTCAAACATATTTAATATCCTTTCATTGTACAATATTGTATATGTATAAAATATCACGTTGGATATTTCACAAAAACTCATTATAATAAGTATATGGCACACAATGTAGAATAGAGTTTTATCACGAAAGTTGGGAATGTTGGTGAATACATTCCGTTGGGCCCATTGCGAACACTCAACACACACAAAATTCTTTTAACAAAACACTCTTTTCATAATGTCTCTTGTTTGGCCTTTGTTCATTTGATACACATATTTTAAGATAAATAAATGCACACATTAAAAAAAACTGACGAATAGGTTCTAGAGAAGGCACAAAAACATTGCAAACATTCTGCTCCTAATCACAAGATCACAGCAGTATACAACAAAAAACAAAAAACTAAAATATTTAAAAAACAATGTAAGTAATTCAGAAAAATATAAATCAGAAAAAAAAACTAATGATGACCTCAGTAGTGCATTTAGAGCTTTCAAGTTCAGTATCTTTTATACGTAGTTTTTATACATTTGAGTTCTTAATTTTTTTTTTATATAAAAATGCTACCATTCCATACTGGTTCTTAAAAAAGTTCCTCGAATAAAAAAAGGCATTTTTTTCTCAAAATATCCAAAGAATCTGAGCAAATAAGTATCATTACTACGCACTTTCTTAAGTAAAACTATAATTTTGTATATAAAATTGGCTTTATATAATACGAGGACAAAAATCTTTGTATAACGCATAAATTGTTAATTCTTACTAAGTCCCTTAAATATTAGGATATAAGATTTATTAGATAACTTATAACTCAATTTAGGAATGACTAAGCTCACGCATGAAAAATAGTTTAATCCTTCTTCAATCTAAATTTCATAAATCATGATAATTGATCAAATTCAGAAGAATATTTTTATAGGTCTCACACATTTATTTAAAATTAGAAAAATAATATTCTTATCAATATATTTTCCCAAAATTAGTCAGTATTGGACTAGAATCTTATATGCGGGTCTTTCCAATAAATTTCCGAGGTCAAATGCAGTTAGTACATTGTGTACTTCAAAAAATAAGATTTTCCTTTTTTTTTTTGAGAATCAAGAACTATTTCAAAATTTCAAAAAATGCTTAACAATCATCATTCCTTTTATCTGAATTTGCTGGGAAATAATACCATCATTATTTGCTTTTTATACGTTAAAAAAAACTCTTTAAAAATTCTCTTTTCTCAGGTAAAATAAAATTTAACCTGAACATGTACAACTTATTTACAACATTCGTCTCGGACTCAAATACTTAACAATCTTATTGCTGGCATCTTATGCAACATCAAATATTTTATAAGGCTTTCTCAAATTAGAAAGATGAATTTCGAAACAGCTTATAATACAAATTTTGAAGCAATGCTAAAACTAAATTAGAAATATATGAAATGAAATATTGTTTTCTATTATTAATCTTTGGAAGAAGTATGAAAAGTACATTAAAGCACAACCTATTACATTAGCCAAAGGATTTGAACTCTCGATCATAAATCATTTTCTCATTTTTCTGGAAAAAAGTACACTTTAACCAACTGCCTAGACCTCGGACAGCACGCTTTTCTTTAAGTCTCAGAGTAAACATCGAAAAACAGAGTGAAGACGTAACATGCGCACAAGATAGGGATGAGGATTAAGACATGATAATAGGCAGGGGCTGAGGAAGGTAAGGAAGGTTTCTGATACGCACCACTTCCAGGGGGTGTCATACTGTCTGACCGGAAGCTCTCACTTGCCACCGTAGCGCTGTCGTCTCCAAACTCCACACTCTCCATCCGTGCCTCCGAACCTGAAGCTTCTTCGGACATGATTATGGTTGGGACACCAACAGATTCCTCACCTTGTTTTGGCTTCTTTTTGTCTTCTGCCTCCTTCTTGACCAGGGAATCCTGTCTTCCGAGGACTTTGGTCTTGTCCTCTTCAAGGTCGGCTTTCTTTTTGTCTGCAGTGGTGGCTTTCTTGCCCACAGATTCTTGTCTTTCCAAAGATGGGGTCTCTTTCTCCTCAGAAATAGCAACGGGTTCTTTTTCTGTGGATGATTGCTTCTTCTGCTTCTTTTTCACAGAACCCTGCCTTGTGAGGGTAGGTGCTGCAGTGTCAGTTGGTGTCTGCGGAACTGATGAATCGGACGCCTTCGAATCCTGCCTTACCAGTTGAGGTTCTTTGCTCTCAACAGGAGTTTCTGGAGCAGAGGGCTGCGATTTCTTAGATTCTTGCCTAGACAAAGGTGGTGGCTTCTCGCTGCTCTCGACTGGTGTCTCTGGAGCAGAAGTATCAGAAGCTTTTGACTTCTTGGAATCTTGTCTCGAGAGCTTTAGCTCTTTGACTTCAGTCGGAGTTGAAGGCTCAGATTTTTTCGAATCTTGCTTCGTGAGTTTTGGTGGTTTCTCGCTGCTCTCGACTGGTGTTTCAGGAGCGGAAGTGTCAGATGCCTTAGATTTTTTAGAGTCCTGTCTCGAGAGCTTGGGACGTTTGTCAGGAACCTCGGTTGGTGTTTCAGGAGCAGACGAGTCCGAAGCTTTTGATTTCTTTGAATCTTGTCTCAATAGCTTTGGAGCCTTCTCAGAAGTTTCAGTTGGTGTCTGTGGAGCAGATGCGTCGCTGGATCTCTTGGACTTTCGGAGAGAGTCTTGCCTTTTGAAAGGAGATTGTGTGGTATCTGTTTCAGTTGGAGTCTGAGGCACTGATGAATCTGGAGTTTTTGTCGATTTCTTCGTAGAATCTTGTCGTTTTAGAGGAGGAACTGGTTCCTTTTCGTCTTCTACCTGTTCGACAGTGTCGTTTGCTTTCTCGGCAAGGTGCTCGTTAGAGGAAACAGTAAGTGGGTGTTCTAAACTTGGCTCGAGATCTCCCAAATCTTCAACAACTAAAAGGAAGAATGTAATTAATTTGTTAATTATATATTTACGATAATACACAATTATGAAAAATTCGTGAAGAACTATTAAAATTTTTCAGAAATATAAATTATTACAAAAAAACTAAAGCTCAACTACAAATTTTATTACCATCTTTTTTACACGAAACATCTAAAAGCTAACATCTACACTAACACTGGGGGTTTCGTGTCAGACTGACCACCCGATCAGAACATCTGCTCATACATCTCAGCACCCAAGGTCACGAAAACTGAGATTGGCACAGCAGGCCTTGGCCCACATGGGCTATTGCGCCACTGAGTTTAGTTTATTTAAATACATATTCTCTAGATAAAGTATAATAGTTTCTTTTATAAAATTAAAAACACTCCAAGTGTTAAGAATTTTTGTGAGAATATAATATGAATATTACACAATATACTAAGAACATAAGAATTTTAATAAGCATAAACAATATGTGTATCTTTCTGAGTTCATTATTCAATTCTCACAATAGTTTTAGAGGAAATTAACCGGCGGAATCTAAGTATAAAACACATTTATATGAGACGAAGATATATTTTGATACATATGTTAAAGACATTCCACCAGAGGAATATTGCATTATGCGCATTTTATGAATCAAGGCATATTAATGCATATTATATAAATTGGTGCATATTTCGGAGATTTTAATGTCACAAACCTTCAGTTTTAAAAACGATTTGGTTAAATGAGAATAAATACTTTTTCCAATCAAGTATAAATACAAAATTGCTATTCATTGTAGTAATTTGTGCAGACCATATAAAAATTTTGTTCATTATTTAACATTACCATTCTCCAAAGTCTTTTTCTTAAAATATTAATAATTTACTTTTTTTTCTTTTAATTTTGATACAGATGACATTTATTTTTACTTAATTATAATAAAATTTCTTTTAAAAAGACTCTTAAAAAATAATTTAAAGTTTTATTTTTATAAATGAAAGAATCTTTCTATGCTTTATTAACAAAAGAAAAAGAGCATTGGGAGCCAGCCACATACAGAAATTTTAAGACTTATATTTTTTATGAAAATTATATGTTTAATACTTGAATAATTTTTTGAGCTAGTATACACACAGTAAGTTGATGAAGCACACAGTTAAGAACTTTTTAAAAATATTTAGGCTCCTGAAAATAGGTCAGGGTGTACTCGAAACACTGGGTTCATAACTTCAAGACTGTCAGGGCTCGAGTAGAGAGTTAAAAATAACATTTTACTTTCAGTTTCGTGAAGAACAGCTCCGAATGCCTTGAATAATTTTAAAGATATCTTAAGCGACAATGATTTTTGAATTTTTGTAATAAGTCACGTAATGCAAGTGAAATTTATGAAATTAAAATAAAAAAAATTAAATAATAATAATAATGATCTTTCGAAAAATTCTGTTGATTTGATTCGAAGAATGCATATAAAAAAAAATCGGCGCGCATGATCATGATTTGTGATTTTCGCAACTATTTAAACTTGTTTATTTTTGAAAATCAATTCAATAACTCCCCCCCCCTAAAAAAAAACGTTTTATTTCAATTCACCAGGAAAAATTTGAATACTGGTTACAGTACTGCACTAATTTGAGAATATCTACATTTATTCTCACACTTATCTCAATGGCAGCTAATTATAAAAAAAGAAAATGAAAAAAAAAAACAATGCATGTGAGATTTGCAACAGATTTGTCTGCAAGACTTAAGTAATCCCCTGACCTATAAAATTAAAAATAACGGCAGCCGGACGCGTTTTCTATTAATTCTGCATAAAATTTGAGATCAAATAAAAGAAGAGGAAAAACTGTTTTTTTTTTGAGATATTTAGACTTTATTTTCCAAAAAGTTACTATTTGCTTATCACAACTAAAAAAGACATTTTAATTATTGATGTTATTTACTGCATACAAATACTTTTTTCGGAGTATATTTAATTTCATAATTAAATGAAATATATGTTTGTGGGTTACTTGAAGAGCTCATACACATAAAAAGGTGAACAACACGATACATGTTATAAACTATTTTTAATTATCACAGTTTAAAGTATAAGTTATTTAAAATTTTAAATAAATAAAGTACTAAAAATTATGAATAATATCGTACATTGCATTCACTATTAAATACAACATTGGGTCTCCTTAAAAATATCAATGATCGGTAACATCGATAAATTTTAAAAGTACGAAACGCACGAAATCATATTTAATTATTATAAAGACAAATTATTAAACAGTTTTTACACGTACACAAATAAAAAAGCGAGTAATATAGAAAGATTGGGTACAAAACCACCCTTTAATAATGCCAGCATGAAATTCATAAAAATCTATATGTTTCGAAATTTAACGTTGAATAATGGACCTGAAAAAAATAGTTTAAATAAAAGCAAGTTCATTTCTCAAATTTTAGAAATTCATATAAATGACATCAGAGTGATGAAAAAAGTCCCATACGCGACAGAAAAATTTGATAATTTTTTCTCACTATCATACAAACGTCAAAAGAAACGTTTATCACTTACCTTATTACTGCTAAAATTAACTTTGGAATGTCGAACACACAACAGGGACTTGGAACAAAAAAACAATAAAGAAGAAAAATTTACAAAAGTTCTTGTGAGCGATATTCGATATTTTTCATACAAATATCATACCAACAATAAAAGAATAAAAAAAAGAGAGGAAAAAATATAACTGGATTAATTTTTCAGGAAAAAAAAGAAAAACCTGAAACGCTTCGATGGCTGGAGTGACGTCACAAAACAAAGTAAAATATCACATTACAGGCTACCCAAATGGTAGTGTTTGTAAATATCCAGACAAAACGTCCAGTGAAGTCTCGTCGACTCTTTTACCAATATCGTCGAGTCTTTTTCTTCTGCCACAGAATAGAACTATCTCATGTCCTTTGCACGCAAAGCGAGAGGTTAGCAGAGGCAAAAGGCCAAAGAATTTTGCATCGTTCGCTCGAAAGAGTAGGGACAGGAAGGGCCAATAGAGGGCACTAGGCAAAGTGGCAGCCATCTTTCTTTTTTCCCCTCATCTTGACGACACGGGGCTTCCCAATTTAGCATGACACCTCTTTCTAGATGCCATGAATCAGCTCTGGTGCGCTTCGAGATAAATATTCCTCCCAGTCGTTGACGCAAGCACCTTGTTTTCATATCTTTAGGGAATCAACCTGCTTCGATTCAAAAATTTTACTAACACGAGTGGTTTATTTTTTTGTTTTTGTGTGAAGAGATCCGAGTAGAGTTGTTGGTGTGGTTGTTTTCCAAGAATGCGATGGTGGCTCATTGACCCACATTTTTCTGCTTGATCACTCGCGAAAAATAAACACTGAAACAAGTGGTGCAGAAGGGCGAAAGATGCTTGTTTAGCCTCGTTTAGTTTGCAAAATATCTGACTGACTAAAATCTCTTTTTAACTGTCGTAAAATCAAAACCCGATACATTTAAACCTCAATTACCCCTCATTTTCTTGGATCAGAGCCGACAGAGGGCAACGGAGCAAAACACATTTTTGCATTAACCAAACGCTGAAGTTAAGCATAAGTGTTACATCAACACATACAAACCAAATAACAAAAAAAAAACACCTAAAAGATATTTGAACAAGAACTATATTTTGATTCAAAACTATCTGGAATAAAAAAAATTCTCCGATTAACTTTTTAATTCACATAACCGATTAATTTATTCTGCATCCATAGTGAGTAAAATTTGGATTTATATATTTAAGAAATAATTCAAAGTTGCATGTTCAATTTTTCTTCGTTTCTTGTTTAAATATTGATTAGAATGATCATATGAATTTTAAAGAAGAAAAGAGGATCTTTTTAACAGAGTATTTTTAACTTCCAGTTAATTTTTTAATACAAAACTAAAAACTTAAAATTTTCAAACATGTAATGTTTTTTTTTACTTTATAAAGATAAAAGAATTCAAATCAGCAGGCAAAAACTCAAAGATATATGTCGCCTAACATTGAACATCACCTATTCCTTTTTAAAATCATTAAGAAGCGCTCGTTCTTTTTAAGAAGATTCTAATCATCTTGTAAACAAAGCTTACAACTTGCAACAACCACGGAACTAATTTAGAAAAAGCCTAGTTCAACAGTTCTTTCTTTATCTTACAAAAATTACGAATCCTTCCTGGAAAACTCGGAAAGGGTTCCACTTCTAATTATAATGTAAGTTACTTATACAAAAACAATCCTGATGACGAATTTCTTAAAAAAGTTTAACTTTTTCCTCTTCATTTTCCACGGTTTTATGGACAAAAAATATTTCCAATTATATTCTTACTTATTCCTTCAACTTATTTTTACTATTTTCTGGTGATGTCCAAAATAAAAAAATTCTAAATATTGATTCTAACTATTAAACCACTTCAACAACAAAGACAGGAGGAAGAGGGAAAATATTGCCGAGTTTTCACGCTAACAAACAATTTCTACGCGCTTAAGCATAATTGAATATGCGGAATCGAATTTTTAACTTTGTAATAAAATAGCAGGTTAATGCTTTAATTGCTTACACTCCCCACCCCTTGAAAAATATACTTCAAATCTCTTGGCACTCTCATGCAATACACAGGCCCACTTTGTTCACGTTGTTGACTTATTCCATTTTATTAAGGTTTCTAAACTTTTGAATGTGGGAAAATTACACATATAAAATCTACTGAAAAGCTCTACCCGGTTCCGAAATTAGAAAAAATAAGAATTTGTTTAAAAATTCCTCAATATATAATGAACAATATAAATTCATTGTTACTCATAATCTCATTCTAACCTGGTCTATATTGATATCTATACTGATAGGACGCTAAAGCAGTAATACACAATGACATTCTTAAATCCAACAGAAGGAAGTAATTCTTTTTAATTAAGGTAGCAATGAGTTTTCAGCAGACAGATTATCTGTACGTAACACTCGAGAAAAAAAGAACAGCGTTAATAATTTAAAAACAAATCATAGAGCATCATGACAATGATAAGCTTAACTTGAGATCACCAGAGCAAACAGGAAAATTTGTCACATCCTACTATATTCTACAGTTCTATTATCATCCGTTTCTCCCCAACCAAATTTTAAATATATATATATATATACATAAATAAAGTATAACAAGTGTTATTCAAGCTCTGCTCGAGTGTTTCGACTCAAAAAACAAATTCTTTCACAGAAATGCAATCAACAAATTATCAAAACGACCGAAAGAAATCTGATAATGCTTATATTATTTAATTAATAATTATAAATTAATTAATGTGTTAAAAATAATTGTTTTAATTTACTTGAAAAAGGGACAATAGAACTTCTTATACATTTTTATATATATGTATAAAGTACATGTATGTATATATATTATTACTGAATATGTTTATGTGCAATCACTCCCCAATCCTGTGATTTCCTTTGTTTTGTGTGTGTTTGTGACTCATTACAGTGAAGTGAGTAGATTACTTTTTGATACTTTGGTTTAAATGATTTAGATTTTTTTACAAATTAACTTTTGTACTAAAATTTTGTAACATATTTTCTATCTGTACTTTCAACTCTAAATTTTATTTCAGCACAGCGATAATATAGGCAAGTAATGGAGAAGATTGTTTCCTTGAAACCATGTTTAACACTACAATTTTACTCCGGAGCCTAACAGTTTTAATAAAGTATTAATGTTACTCGATTACACTTTTTTTCTACGGTGTCTTGCAATATATGTATACTTGGGACATCGTGCATATATATATTTAGTGTTAATGAATCAGTTCTAAAAGCAAATTATATTAATTTTACAGATAATTTGTATAAACAAATTTGTGTTTTACCAAAA
The DNA here is from genome assembly GCA_019973955.1 of Trichonephila inaurata madagascariensis. NCBI lineage: Eukaryota > Metazoa > Arthropoda > Arachnida > Araneae > Nephilidae > Trichonephila > Trichonephila inaurata. Next base: position 35,793 of record BMAV01026316.1, on the reverse strand, counting down.
AGTAAGCTCATTAGTAATAGTTTCCATAATTTAAATTTACATTTTTTGAAAACAGTTATTTTATTAATGGCGATTTAAATGTTATCAGATACTATATTGATTACTTAATTTTTTTTGGCAAAAATAATGAATATATTCCTGATATTGATTTTCATCCTAATTATTTGAAACTAACTAAAGCAAACATTAACCCACTTGATATCGATTACCTTGATATTACTTTGAGCATTATTGATAATATATTAAGTAGAAATATTTTTGATAAATGATAAATCTTTAATTTTAACCTTATTAAATTACATTTTTGGAGCAGTAATACATATATTTCTATTTATAATAATATTATTTTTAGTTATTCACAATGCAAAAATTTTCTAGTTCATAAAAATAGAGAGGTTAACTGTTACCTCTGAAAGAAGGTAGAAGTTAAATCTGCAATGCAACCTCAAACAAAGGAGTCCAAGTTAATTCTGAGAGGGAATTTTTGAGAGGTATCCCTTTACAAAGTATCAAAACAAATGTTTCTTAAATTTTAACACAAAAGTTTATTTAATTATTCAGTTGTTTTTTTTTTAAATTCATTTCCAATACATGAAAAAGAACCAATTCCAATCGAAGTTAACATCGCAGCAAAGTTAAGTAATGTTTGTACTTAAAAAAAATGTAGATTTATTAACGAATTTAATACTTTTAATTTCGTTTTTTTTTATTTCTATGCATATAAACATTTAAAACTAAAATTTTAACTCATTTCAATGATAAGTAAATTCAATATACAATTTTAATGTTGATTTTCAAGATTACGTTCGAGTTCTACTTGTTTGCGGAATTTTGATATAGATTCTTGCTTAAAACTATACACAAATAGGGCAAATTTAGATTCATGGTATTAAATTACGAATGAAGAACAGTGTCAAAAATAATTGAAATATTGTTTACGAATGTATATTAAGAAAATTACTGTTCCTTTGAATTTCAATACAGAAAAACAAAAATTTTCATAATGAAACTACGGCTTTAACGAAATATTATTCCTTTATTTGCAAGCCTGCATCATCTCATGACAAAATATTTTTTCTTTGTGACAAGATAAAAGTCTTTTTTTTTTTCATTTTATTTTATTGTAATATCGATGATTCTCTGAACGGATAGGGGCGAAACAATGATCCCATACATTTCGTTTACCTGGCAGAAGATCAAGGGCGACCTCATCAAAGCATCAACAAGAATGAGTGTTAAAAGATTATTAACGCTTATGACAGTTCCGATTCGAGGACCAAAAAAAAAAAAAAAAAAAAAAAAAAAAAAAAAAATTCCTGGCAGCGAATCAAATATATCTGTTGGAATTCTTGAGATAAGTTAAGCGCTAGAAAACTAAGAACATGTGAGAGATTATGAAATTCATGATGTATGTCAGAATAATTCAGATAACTTTTAAGGATTCATTGATTACAAAAGTCAGATACGACAGTTGTTTGAAGCCATAATGAGTTACATGAATGCTTTCACAGTGACGTTTTTTTTCCTATTTGCTTTTATTATTCAACTATTTGAATATACTTCATTTTTTATAAATAAGAGCATCACTTCAAAATAATTCTGGGTCATTAAAAAAATCATAACAATACACATCAATAAACTAAATAAAGTAAAAGTTTGTGTGTATGTGTGTATATGCAGTACAGCAAAAAAAAAAAAAAAAGGTAAAGACCCAGTCTCATGAAATTCGGTAGACTAAAATTATGCATTATTCACTTTATATTTTTGCTTTCCCAAAGTCCTGCATTGCTGCTTCATCGTGGCGAGAGTGTTCCTGGGCGGAATGGGTGAAGTACGTCGGGGGTGTATCCTCTTGTTAGGGCCACCCAAGGCGTGGAGGCCATTCCAATATGCTCTGCTAAATACGTTGCAGGCATAAGGCAAAGACAGACTGCAACCTTTGGTGCCTCACTGTCTTGGACCTCATGAAGCTGCATCTTTCACCCTTCATCATGACTCGTTTGTTTGAGAACTATGAACATACTGCATCATCCGTTACGCAGGATAAAAAGAGACGCGTTCGGAGTGTCAGTAGAGGCCTCCGTCCGAAAAGTAAGCTACAGTCTACTTCTTTTTCTTCTGGTAGGAACAAAGGGTCAAACAAGATATCTGTTCCTTTTGGAAGCAGGCTTCTGTACATGAGTGGTATAAAGGAAACCGTCCTGATGCTACTTTGCTTGGGACAAGCAGTAAGTGAGATGAAACTACTCTTACTAAGTTTTGCAGTGGACAAACTCGAGCTCAACGGTATGTGGCGGGTCTCAATGTTTACCCATCTTGTCCGAATTGCAATGTGACCCAAGCCTCTCTTGCCCACATCTTGGCTAGTATTGGTAGCATTAAGAGCTAGCTGCTCTCAAGTCCTGCTACAGTTTTTCAATGTTTAAAAACGCACGGGTTCATGGACTTGATTTGGATGTTTCTGTCGATCAAGGGGGATAAGAAACAACAACAAAAGATGTTTTTTTTAAAGTTCAATTTAGAAGCTCTTTTTATAGCTCTGGAGATATGATATCACGCTTATCTTTGAATCCGGCACATTATTTTCATGAAATTTTGGGGAATCATTACATATTTTCATCATCAGTATATTTATTAATTTCTTTTTTCTTAGTATTAAAATCATAATTTTTAAAATTAGTTACGGTTAAAAAGTATTCTTTCAAAAATTAAATTTTAGCTTCAGCAACATGGTTTATATGTCCTGCCTCAATACTATTGTTGATGATAACTTGAGTCGCCCAACCGGTATAGTGATTAGCGACGCTGACTGCGGTGCCGTAGGGACTGGGTTCGAATCCCGGAGAAGACATGGATGTTTGTATGTATATAGTGCCTTCGCGGCATGGGGGTACTCTAAATAGCCGTCGAGCCGCAAGTCCTCTCGTGTGGTTGGTGGAAGGGGTAGAGAGGCGGGAGGCCCCTGACCACCCCCAGGTGTCCTCCTCCAAAATTGGGGTGGAAATGAGCCGAATCGTACTGTCATCTGTATGGTGCTCAAAGCTACGGCTAACGACAGGCGTCACTTAGCCCTTTGCCATGATGAATTTCGTGGTCCTCGATCCGCGGCCTTTGCCGATCAGGTCATCAGTAACAACAACATGATAATTTGATCAAAGCAAAGTTTTTGTTTGTTCTATTTTAGATAATTTTTTAACATTAATTAAATGCTGCTAAATCTATATTATTTATGACAGTATAGTGATTTAATAATTCCTCAGCGAAATTGAAGTTTATCCTTATCATGTTAATTGCTTTAGAAACAGCAGTACTAAAACTTATAACTACTGTTACTACTTTTCCATTATAACTTGTTTCATTCATTCATTTTCATTTATCTTTATGGTATGTTAAGGTATCCGACTGGGTTCGGAGATAAATTTTTCAAAAATTGATTTTCTGAATAATTTTATTGTTTTAAAGAATATAAATAGGCTTAAAAGTCATCACTATTAAATAACTAACATGTATCGACCTTTTTTTTTATTTTTTTTGAAAAAAGAAATTATTTTTAGGAAAATTTAGCAAAATCTTTTAAGTTAAGAAAAACGTATTAAATAAAAATAAATTGCGTATTATGCAATTTTAACATCATTAATATACTTCTTGATCCCTCTGAAGTGTCACAAACCGCAGGATAAAAAATAGTTTAAGAAATAAATGTTTTATTAGCATTTAAATTTGATGGTCATGATTTTTCGTCAAAATTACTGCATGTTCTAAGCTAAAAATGGCTGTAAAATGTGATTAAATGTAGCTGTCTTAAAACCTGCGGTTTGCTACATTTTGAAGGGCCCATAGCATATATATTATAAATTTCATTTCATTTGATTGGATTATTTAGAAGATATCCCGTTTTTAGTGCACAAATTATCATGAAAAGTTCATTCTTCAAAAAACGAATTTAAAAAAAAATATTTTTATTAGTTAGATAAAGTAAATGCTATAAAAAGAACTTAAAAAACTCTCTAGTTTTTCATGTATTAGTCCTTCTTCCTCAATAATTAATTTCTTTTTTCCCTAATGACCCAAACAACACCAAGCATTAAACACCTAAAAAGAACTTTTTCAACCTAGTCGGATACCTAATTCTCTTTTTTGGATTAAAATATTTGTTTCTGTCGAAGCCTTCACTTGTTGGAGGTCAAACTGCAATTCATTGAACATTATTTAAAAAGTGAGGTTTTCAAAAAACATTATTTAAGCGGCAAAGTTTTTAACTCATTAAAAATTATTTTGAGTTTTTAAATCTATTGTCTTTTAACGATCGTTGACACGCGTTAAAAATAAAATGTTTGATAATTGTACTGTGAAGTTTTATTTTTGAAAATTTAACCTGTATGAAGAACAGGTATTTCAGTTAATAACAAATTTAAAATATCTAACAAAAAAAATAAGAGGCAAGGATTAACAGTGGAAAGATATAATAAATATACATAATATTATTCCTAATATTTAATTTTTAACTACAAGACAATTTAATCGTCCCGTAAAATAGAATTAGTTTGAAATTCATCTCTCACCTATTTGAAGATAATTTTCTTCAAATATGAAAGAGTAAGCCTTGAATATTTTTCTTCTGGATTAAATTCGTTAAGACGTTCGTTAACATTTTTTATGTCCAATATGAGTTAATTTTTTCTTGCATTCATATTTCTACTGTTATTTTAAAATAGGAAAACACTTATAATAACACTACAGTTATGAGAGTGAGCTTTTAAAAAAAATTATAGTCAGACTACACCTATTTTTATAATGTACATTAATTTATTTGTCATTATTGTCTTTCTATGCTTCTACTATTCTTAACTATTGAAATAATAAAGAAAAAATATCTGTAATAAAGATCAACTTGTACTTTCAAAGTACTTTAAATTTCATAATTTATGCTTTTTAATATTCAATTTTTTAAATTTTGTTTATTTGAATTAAATGTTATTAATTGATAATGATAAATTACAAAAATAGATTGAAAAAGATACTTTCGATTGCATTATACTCGTTAATTGTAATGGTTTTTTTCTATATCTCCGTTTCTTTGAAATTCCTTTGATTCGTAATTTTCAGCACTTAGTACTTTATTCACGAAAATAAGAAAATAAAAAATTTTAAATTAAAAAAAAACCTACAGCGTACAGATTTGACGGCAAAAACTCGAATTTCTAAAAGTAGAAAAAGATGAAAGTGAAAGAAATCAGTCAAGAATGAAGACAATAAAGAAAATCATTCATATTAGAAAAAAAAATGCAGATCCCATGTTTCGTTTCTTCTTGTCTTCGATCTCCTACATAAAAATAATCTTTTTTTTCCTCAATTATTTTTGCTTTTGCTCCTCTTCTCTCGTTGAGTGGAAATGGGTGCATTGCAGTAATATTTAAATAAAGAAAACAAAACTTCACGGAAAAAAGTGTGCATGAAATTTTTACATAAAAAAAATTAAAAAAAAAAAAACACCCGCCTAAAAAGCTTTTAATTCAGAGCTAAGCGATAGTCGACGATCCGAGTACAATTGATGAATGGAGCCGAGTAAAACCGACTGAGAGTAACGCAGCCAAACCTGATTTAGATAAGATTCTTAATTTAGATTTATTCTTCAGAAAAACGTGCCTAAAGAAGTTATCACTTCAAAAAAATTTCCATCTCTTTTATTTTGTGTTTTATTAAATTCTGCAATTTATGACTGTTGTATTTCCTATGTCAATAAAAATTTATGACTATACTATTTGGATTGTCTTACTTCAATTATTAAGTTTTCCTTTCGAATACATTAGATATCTTGAGGGGCCGTGGGTAGCCTAGTGGTTAGAGCACCGGACTCTGGACCCGAAGGCCTGGGTTCGATGCCCGTACCACCAAATACCCTCCGAGTACACGCGGAGTACGTGCTCGTTAAATCAGTGGGTCCGAAAGTCTTGTGGACTGAATCACGAGTGCAGGAAACTAGGGAAAATTTCCCTCCAATTCAGTTTCATGCCTAAATTGTGGAGGTGGAGATAGGTGGTGGCACCATCTATCGTTCCTTCGGGAATTTCTCTGAGCTAAATCGTACTGTCAGCTGTATGGTGCTCAAGGCTAAAAGCCAACGACAGGCGTACCTCTAGCCCATTTGCCACGATGAATTTCGTGGGCCTGGATCTGACTATGTCAGACAGGTGGCATGAGCAACAACAACAGATATCTTGAAACATGTGTAGACACAGTATTTAAACAAATGTTTTTGACACACACTTATTGTGTATATACAAATTTATTATGTTTTTTAATAACTTTTTGTACAAATGTAGTGTTAAAATATTTAGAAAAATGCAGCTACTTAATGTTTTGAAATTTTTAATCTAAGGAAAAAAGCTACAGAAAATTAAAGTAATAATTTAAACTGTTGATAAAGTTTAAAATAACTTACTTTTACATTTTAATAAAAAAATAAGCTTGCTTTAAATTTCAAAAAATTTAAGCTGTTGTGGATAAATTCTGCTTTGAGTAAGAATGAATAAATTATTATTTTTTTATATTTTTTTCAATATAATTAAATTCGTATTACTGTCACAGAATTGAAATCTCGGGAATGGATATGAAAAAGTCCCATATTATTTAATTTTAAGTAATACTGTTTAACAAAATATTTCCAAATTAAAAATGGGAGAAAAAGTGCACATTCAAGTTTGCATTATAAGATTGTATTATCTTTATGCTGAGTTTAATTTTTTATACTAAGAACATATAGTTAAGTATACTTAACTTATAAATATATCTTTGAGCAATATGCATTAATATCCGAATAAAGTTATGATTGTTTTTGTATGTATCAACGGAAAAATTCAGAAGTAAAAATTTTAAATGTAAGATTTGTTGAAAGTTGAAGGTTTTAAAAAATATCGAACCTTATTTGTTGTAAAACAATTGTTCAAAACAATTTTTTTTAAAGAAAAAGTTTACGTAGTTGTTTTTTCATCCAAATTAATTAAAAACTCAAAAACGAAACTAATATAAATAATCTCAAGCCAATAATCTCGAAACCAATCACAAGACCTTAACACATAAAAAAAGAAATTTAGTTGTAAGAATAGATTTTCAATGTCCATATAGAATTAAGGGATCAAACACCTCTCGGAAATAAAAATCAAACTAATTTCCAACTTTCTTGTAATAAAACAAATAAAAAAACCAGTTAAAACATGTTATAACACACACCAAGAGATTCCTTTAAGTATACAACATTTCAAACTTAAGCGGGGCATAATAAAGAATCATTTATGAATAATCGTATGAACATTTAAATTGCCAACCCTCTTCAATTAAGGGGACACCGTACGATTCAATTGACAAAATTCGGTCAAAAAATCAAATATATATATTTTTTTAGCCTAAATTCTTTGTTATAAAATTTTTTACAATCTCACAAAATTTGAAAGCTCTAAGTTTAAAAAATGCAGAGTTGTGATAACTTTTACGTTTGTTTGTATGCACATCCCAATGGCAAATCAAAACTTTAAACTGACTTATCTCGGAAAGATAAAATAACTAGTTTGTCTTCATTTAAAATGCTAAGGCTCTTTTTATATTGTGACTAATACTTGGAAATTTTTTCACTCGTTGCTAATAGTACATGGAACAAAAATTGGTATGTGTTTTTCAAATGAAAGCAATACTTATTTTTTTAAAAATAATTGAATTTAGAATTTACACATTTTTTAAGGAATTTTCAATAAGCATTCATAAAAAGAAGTATTGCACTAATACAAATCATGTTATCGCAAAACCCATACCAACTTTTGTTATACATAGTTTTACGTACTTGTATTTCAAATTTCATATGTGTACGTCAATTTTTGTTGGAGGAGTAGCATTTTAAAATCACTTCATAAGTTTGAAGTTTTTCCCTTAGAAAATTAAATGGTTCACTTTTTATAAAATTTTGAGTGCAAAATCTGTTTTACATCATGCATACACATAGGAGGCAACTAAAAAAAAGTATGAAACTAATTAAATTAAAATTTTTTGTGTAAATCGTACCTTGTCCCCTTAAACTTTGAAATCAAACAATCATTAAAGAATAATTCATAAAAATAACAATGCAAATTGTATGGATGTTTCCGTTTAATTTATGCTTTAAAAATGATGTTATGATGGAAAACAAAAAATATATCAGTCGGGTGCCTTACCCTGGTTGGCAGCAATAAGTTCCTTCAACCATGCGGCTTTTTGTTCAGGGCTCCTGGCCCTCAAGGAGAGAGGGAATCCAGGGCGGTTTTTCTTGTGGGACTTGAACACCACTTTCAAAGGATCACCATCCACCGTCTCAATTAACTCCACGTCTTGAAGCTGAAAAATTCGGAAATGAAGAAATTACAGTCGAACCTCTATTCTACGATGTCGCTAAATCCCGAAAAAAAAGTTCGTTATATGAAAAATTTGTTATATAGAGGTTCATCTTTCAATATACTTCATATAAACCACACAAAATAAATTTTAAATTCATAAACACTACACATTAAAAAAAGTAATTATTCACACCTATTTGTAAATTAATATCTATTTATTTTATATACCTTACCCATAAAAAAGAGAAAGAAAAACTGCAAAGACATGAAAAAAGAATGTTGAGGAATATACTGTATTTTCAACATTAAGAAAATAATGTTATTATGAAAAAAAATGTTAATATTAAAAGTAATGAATTTTAAGGACATTTTCTAATTTAAAGCCTACAAGTAATTTAAAACATACATTATTTTACAACAAGAAATTCTAAACATACATTACCACAATGATCCTTTAATTTAATTACTCATAAAACTTGTTAATTTTGTTTGAAAAGATGCTTTGTTTCATAATAAGCCTAACATCTTTGCAATGCACCAAAAATCCCTTCAGGCATATTTTTCCGTGTCTTTTCTTAAATTTTTCTACCATCCATTATTACCTAAAAATTGGTCGTATTCCAATGCCTTCGCAAATTGAAGAGCTTTCTCTTACGAAAGGTCTAGAATTCGGAACATTTTTATTTCGCATTGTATGTATCCACTTCAAAACTGCCTCGTCGACATCTTCGTAGATGCATGTTCTTAAACGTTTTGAACAAGAATTCGCTGAAACATTGTTTTGTAACTTATCTCGCTTTTTTATAATATTGATAAGCTGTTTGGAGGAATACCGAATTTTACAGCAATATCCTTTATACTTTAAAAATAGGAGAAAAAATTGAATCACAAGAAAAAAAAGTTCGTTATATAGGAAATGTATTTCGCTATTGGGAGGTTATTTTATGAAGAAAATCGTGGAATGTTCTTAGTTCCAGGAAAAAGTTTGCTGTATAGCAAAATTCGCAATACAGAAGTTCATAAGGAGGTTCGACTGGATCTCATTGCAACAAAATAATCCCAAAGGAAATAAGTTAAGGTGGATAGCAAAGTTTAATTTATAAATATAAATTATTTATACATTTATGGTATAATAATTTATAAATTATTATACCAACAAAATGCTGTAGTTTTACAGCTTTATTATTCATGAAATTAAGGAAAAACTAATTCATAAGCATTATTATTTTATATTGGATATTATCACCTTTATCACACAGAAGTTATAATGATGAATATTTTTTTAACAACGTTGAAGTACTTACTGAATCCAGAGAAACATAGCGTTGAATTTAAAAGCAATATTTATTTGAAAAATCCATCCGTTTTGATAGTTGTTTATGACGTCTTAATTTAAAATGTTATCTACAAAATTTTATATATTGACATAACTATATATTTCCAAGAGTCATCAATACAGATAAGGTATCAAAAATCTGTACGAAAGAAAGATGATGCTTAATAATATAACGTATTGTGCAAAACAGAGTTAAGAAATATATAAAATAAAAAAAACTCTATACTGTTAAACAGGAAATTAAAATTAAAAATGAAATCAAAAGCGTAAAATAATGTTAATACGTATATTTTGATAATTGATAGTCTGTTTGTTGATAAAATTTATAAAAGACCAAAATATTTTCCATGACGCGATAGGGAGAAACAGCGACAATTGTCATATCAAAAGAGCATTAAGAATTTGGAAATGAAACTAGAGTCACGACAATGCCTCGCAGCAGACAAGATCCGAAGAGACTTGGCGCGTCTTGTCCCTAACTTATTTTGGATGAGATACCAAAATTAAAAGATTTTGGAGTAACTTCAATAAACTTTTATTATATTTTAGAAATTTATTTAAGGGTCTTCTCGAAAGAATCTAAAAACTAAATATGTAGCTAAATTTAAAATACATTACAAAATTTCGAAATGTTATTGCTTATGTATCAGTTTCTCCTAATTTATCACAAATTATGAAACTATAGGCATCTTTCACAATACTGAAATGCCGGAAAAAAATTAAGCGATAACTCGAAAAGGAAATCAAATCACGCTTCCCAAGAATGTTTAACAATTATAAATTTCTCTGTTACTTAATAAGTAGCAGAGTTAGGCAACCATTATATTTTCAATGGCTATCCTTAAATTCTTGAAATTTAAAACTGATAAAATTCTAAAGAAATCGGGAAAAAAAACTTTTCTACATATAATGCATGTTTTACATTTAATGTAATTTATTTCTTCCCATTATAGTAACAAATAGTTTTATTTCATGGCAGTCCTTTAGCTAAATCGTTGAATGAGTCGATCACCTGTATATATGCGACTTGAATGATTAAGCAAATAAATCTTTTGCAATGCTCTCAAAGTTTTTTAATATTACCAATGGAAAATGGATAATATAACACCATTTCAGAAGGTAAACCATTCCATCAAGCTTGTATAGTGAGACTCGAATATTCAAACATAATCGAAATAACTCTCTCCCCAATGTATGCTGAATTCCCGTTCAATTATTATTTATTTTCTCAATTTGTTTTTACAACAGAAAGAAAAAACTTTTTTTAGGTAATTGTGCGCTAATTTTAGTGTAGTAAATAGTAAAATGAAACACCTCCAAAATTAACAGAAATATCACTGAACTGTGTTAATTTAACAATTCAATAAAGGTGTATATGAATGAATGATATGAAAGAAATTTAATGGACGATCATCATTGAGAAGCTCGGATACATAAATAAATCTAAAATTTGAGGATTAAAGATTAAAAAAAAAAGAAATATCCTATTCCTGAATTATATCTTTACATCAGCACAAAATTTTAAAAAACACTAATTTGCTCACATCTGGTACAGACATCCTCAAAGAGAAATGATGAAATTAAAAAAAAATGTTTAAAGAAATTATGGCTATACAAAGCAGCATATTCAGTTAAATAACGTTAAATTCTTGTGTTATCCTATCTTATGCGTATCCAATTTAATTTTCTTGAGACGCACATTAGATAAATCCGTAGTTATCAACAGTCAATTGCATAAAATATTTTATAGCAAAAAAGGCAATTATTGTTTTTTTAAGGAACATGTTAAATTGTTCACGTGCAATTTTTTAATCTTATATAAATAGCATATTAATGTAGTAATATATATATTCAAATGACGCGTTACACTCACACACTCTCATATATACATTCACATAAAATATGATACAGCTACATTCTTACAAACTATGAAAGTAGGAAAGTTGAAAATATTAAAAGTAATTTTATTCTTTGAACGTAACACATTCTATATGGACTTCAAAGTATCCAAATCTGTAATAACAAACAAGATATATTTATAACGCATAATAATAATAATAATAATAATAATAATAATAATAATAATAATAATAAATATAAATAATAAAAAAATAAATTCAGAGATTGTGCGTGTGGAAAATTGTCCTTTTTTTTTCATTGATCATTAAGTGTCTCTAAAAACAAGGTAGAATCACTTACCCTGAACAGGTTGGTGACGTGATAGGACTCTTTTTCACTGGTGATACGTTTCTCTGTGACAAAAACCCGCCCCTTGAAGAGGAAGACGTACCTCTCGGAAGCGGACACCTCGTTGCCTTCACACACATCGAATACCTCCTGTTGACAAGAAATTTTACATTTAAGCGATCAAGTCACACAAGTACACAGTGGATTAAATATAACACGAGTAGATTACCTAAAAACCTACATCAAATCATTATAAAGATAAGGATTATACAGACATTTTTTTTATTGAGAACTTTTAGAAGTTCTCCTGCACCACAAAATATCACAGGTGGCTTACAGATGTAAGCACATTACAAAGGAAGGAAGGAGTTTTAAAGTCATGAAGGATTACAAACATCCCGTGGATCGATGGCTATTTAGAGTACCCCAGTGCTGCAAAATCATTCTATGTTTACAAACATCCATGACTTCTCCGGGATTCGAACCCGGGCCCTACCGCACCGCAGTCAGCGTCACTAACCACTATACCGGATGGGCAACAATGTAAACATTGAAAAAGTGAAAATTGTAAATAATAAAAAGTGAAATTTATCTTATCACGATTTACATTCAAATTTTAACATGTTTTTAATTGAACATTTTATTTTTCAAAATATATCTATTTGAAACAAAATAATTTCCTATTTAGCTATATTAAGAAATAACCTTAGGAAGCATTTTGAATCAAATGGAACTCGAATTAACTAACTCGCGCTGATTCATTCAATCCATACGTTTAATTTCTCGAAAAAACGTCTTATGATTTTAATTGGTTTTAGATGTTAGATTCTTATGATTTAATATGTGATTTTCAAAGCAATGATTGAATTTGAATGCAGTTTTCAAAATCATATATTTTAATTCTTAAAATATCCTAATTCAGTTAATACAACACAAATGAAAGACAAGAAAAAAAAATAGAAAAAGAAAAAAGATATGTAATAAAAAGGAAAGAAAAGCGGTTTTTGCATAAACGTAATAGGAGATGAAACGTTTTATCTCTCTGATAAAACAATTTTTTCTCGACTCCAAACCTAAGGATTCTGTAAAATCGTTTTCTTTGCAAATACTCTGAAATGACAGGAAAACAATACTTCGGCAGAAAAAAAAATTGCTCTTTTTTGGAAATTATTCTACTATTTAAATTTAAGAACTTGAATCAATACACCACAAACTAAAACGCAGATAATCATCTTGTTGGATTTAAGTTACGTTTTTTTTGTAGTTTAATATTTCGAAAATATATCAATTAAAGTGTAACACACAAAACATAACCAAAATCTTACCAGAAAATGCCACCGTATTTTGAATACAAACAATTTATTTGACAACTATTTTACATATTTAAACAATGATTCCATTTATAAACAAATAGTAAAAAAATAAACAGCGCATTATTTTTAATCTTGACAAATTTAGAAACTAGAAAAACAGAGATAAATAGTTAATTTGGAGAAAAGGAAACATATACTTATTCTTCAAAGTGTGCTTTAAAAACATTTCAATTTCGAAGTTTATTTTTATCTTTATTACTTTTCATGTAATAAAATGTGTCCATTCATCGTTAACAATTTTTTTAAGTACTCATTGATTTTACGATCAAATAAGTACAAATTATTAAAAATCCACATTACGCAGCGAACATATTTTCCAAACTCGCTGAAAACACACCTTCAGAATCATACAAAAATCCTTACTAAAATTATCTGCATAACATGCTATTTTAAGATAGGCATCACGTTGGGGATTAAATGTCACTGCCAAGCGACTATTCAAGACTGTTTGAATATAGTTTGAGAAAAATCAAAAATATTTTTTAATTTCATCTTAGAAGTGAAAAGAATATTTACTTACGGGTTTCACTTTTTTAATCAAATCCATTTATTAGCATTTAATACCGACAGGTAAGTCGTTAGTGAAGGACGACTCACTAACCAAATCAAATACAAAAGTGGCGCCATCTACACGCAATATTGCGAACTATTTATCATTGAGAAAATAATTTTTTATTGTCTCGACAGAATCGTAGACATTTAAGTAAAACAGTTTTAGGATAAATAACTAAAAAAGAAACCAAGTTTGAGATCAAGATAAAATTATTTTTCAATTCAAATCTATATACAACCTGGTTCAGTCCTGTATAGGAACCAAAAAAAAATATATTAACTATACATTTGAATATATTTTGGTATGTAAGTTTTAACGCAGATTATACGGCATTTTTACAAGTCATCTGTTAAAATGATTGAAAAACAGTACTGTAATCATGATCTCAAAATATGAGCAAATATATTATTAAGTGAATTTTTTACCCGAAAATCTCATCAACATTTTCCATCTTTAATAACAAATCATCATCTACTTTAAATTTAATTTTAATTATTTTCCCTAGATAATTATTTATTCAATTTCATTAATTATATTTTTTATTAACTCTAAATATTGTATACAAATTTTAATTTTAAAATATATTAATCTTCGTAATTCAATTTAAATGTTTTTAACTTCCTCGCTTTATACAAACTACATTTTAAATTTAATATTTACATGTCATCAAAATTCATGTTCTTCTAAAGTTTTAAAAATTTTAATAGGGTTTTTCAGTAGTTTTGTAATTATTTGAGCCTGTTAAACACACACACAATTTTTATCTACATTTTAAATTAAAATCCCCTTAAGAGATTTTGCATATGTAAAATGGAAAGCATAATTATTGGGCTTTAGGCAGGGGCGTAGCTACCACCGTATCAATGATACGGGGCCCCAAGCTACAGGAGCCCCAACATGTGTATCTATAGTCCCACTAACAGGGTTCTCGTATCTAAAAAAGGGGCCCCAAAGGAATTTTTATGCAGGGCCCACTCAGAACTAGCTACGCCAGTGGCTTTGGGGTAAGAATTCTTAAATAGCATAAGAAAGTGAATATTATAATTATGTAAGAGTAATGTTAAAATGTGATCTTGAAATTAAATAAATATGAAAAAAAAATATAAAGAAACCAATGCTTAAAAGAGTAAAACAAATCTTAGGTTAGAATGAACACTTAGAATTTTTGGATAATCGTACAAAAATTCAATTGGAAGCTTGAAAATTTTATCGTGCAATCATTTATGTGATTGTTTAAATATGGAAATTATAAAAAACGTTAACACACACATAAAAAAAATAGTAACAAACATGTAATTTAATCAAATCAGTTAAAAGTTTCATTTATTAGATACAAACACTAAATTATTATTTTATTTATATAAAATACTGTAATGGCCAAAATTATGGACACTTTTAGAAATTTTTATGTTTTTATTTTTAATTTGAATACTTATAGAACACTCTACATTTAACAAAGTGCAAAGTTGTATATATCATTTTAAAGAGAATTTAATATACTGAATTCAATATAAAAATGTTAAGCTACACTAACTATCGATAAATATTAGATATTGATGATAGCATTCGATTATCAGCACTAATTTGGGTAGCTTTTATTTTTTATTACAGCTTCACATAAATGTATCATTGAGCTAACGATATCTGATGCATCTAAGCTGTTCCTTCGTAGTTATATGATACCATGAAACAATTATCCCCTCAATTAGTTCTCTTTTATTTCATGGGGACCTAATTCAGGCAAGAGTTTTCAAACAGTGCCACAAGTTTTCGGTAGGATTGAGGATTAGGACTGCTTCCTGGCTGGGACAGCAATAATATTTAGTCTAGAAGCAATGATATCAAGTAAAAAAAGGGATTGAACACCTAAGAACAGATGTAAGAATCATGTGTGACGAGAAAGTTGTCTTTCCTATGTTGAAATTGCATATCAGTTGGGTGGTTTAGTGATTACATCTGGAGCCTGTGAAAGTCTTGCCTTAGATGTCAGGAAACATTTAAAAAAAAAAAATCAGAAAAAGGCCAAAAAAGGTGCACCACGTCTGTTGATTACAGAATATTAAAAATACTAAATCTCCAAGATAGAAAAATGTCATTAACAGCCATCAAAAGTAATTTAAATGAGGCTGGTGTTTCTGTCAGTTCAAGAATAATCAGAAGATTAGCAGATGTTAGACTAAGAGGTAGAATTCCACGAAAAAAGCCTTATCACAATTTATAGAAGCTCAAAGGAACTCATTAACTGAACAGATGATCAGTGATCCCAAGATATAGGGAGCGATGAAACTAAGATATCGTTATTCGGTTTTGTTGGGCCAAAATATGTAAGACGTGGAATAGGAGAAAAGCTACATCCTGACTGCATCAAGGCAACTATGAAGAACCCAGTTTATTTTATGATTTGGTCATGCATATCAGCAGATGGTATTGGTGGCCTTCATGTCATCGATGAGACACTGAATGCCAGGAAATACATTGAGTGGTTTCGTAGAAAGATCATTAAACTGTTGTCCTGGCCAGGAAACAGTCCTATCCTCAATCCTATCAAAAACTTGTGGCACCTTTTTAACACTCTTATCCGAATAAAGTCTCCATTAAATAAGAAGGAAATAATTGAGGCTAAAATTGTTTCCTGTGCGATGATGTAATAATGAAGTAAAAGCTTAAAACTGTCGTCAGCTCAATGAAACATCGATGTGAAACTGTAATAAAAATTAAAGGCTTACTGATACTTACTGATAACCGAAAACTATCATCAGTATCTAATACATATCAATAGCTATTGCAGCTTAACTTTTTTGAGTTATAAATATTTCAATTTTGTTTTTTGTATTGAACTCACTATTAAATTCGCTTTAAAATGATGTATACTACTTTGCCTTTTGTGAAACGTAACATTTTTTTTAAGCATACCAATTTAAAAAACATAAGAATTTCCAAAAGTGTCCACAATTTCGGTCGTCATTGTATATTAAATAATTGAAATATGTGCTTATTATATTTTATATATATACATGTGTGTATTAATTCGCACCGTATAATATCTTAATTTTTTTTGTTTATTAAGAAAAACGTGGAATTGCATAAATTACATAACTATTGTCAAATTAATTAATTTTTTAAAAACACTTAAACATTTCTTTTTCATTCGAAGATTTAAATTGTTTTTATTTATATAGAATTGCGGTAAATATATTTAAAAAAATTTAAAAATCCCTTTTTTCACAATACTGAAATTTAGTTTTCTTGTTAAGCAAATAGATTTAAAACATAGCAATATATGGACGATATATTGCTATTAGGAATTATTTTTAATACATATGACAATAGTGTTTGGTTGGTAAAACAAGATTAAAAATTTCTTTTTAGATAAATAAAAAGATTTTAAAAAACTGGAAGAATTTAGAATATTTTATAACAGTGCATATATTTTCCTTTCAGAAAGCACATAGGAACAATGGTGGAATGTAAAGCCGGAAATGAGTAAATATCCGGAATATTAACAAAAAAATTCAACTGTTCCTCTTTATCTTCCAAAAATAATTACCATTTCCTTCCTCACTTTATGATTGTGTGTGTGTGTCAGTAGACAGCGCGAAAATGAAACAATAAACATGAATAATTCTCAGGCATTCTGAATATGCCCGTCTTAACTAAAATATATATTTTTTAACCTATTCTGACGTAAAGGGTATTTAATTCTGATAAACTTAATCTGATGATTAATCTTAATGAAATGGGCTTGATTCATGAAGTCACATGATAAAAACAAACACGTGTTTTCCATTGAATTCAAAACAAACATTAAACTAATTGTACTTGCTATATTTGTAAAACTCAGATAAAATTTCAAATTTCATATTTGGGTAAAGATGTTTAAATGTTAGGGGAAAAAATTTCTTCAAAAAGATTTTTTTAAATTAAAAAAAAGTCGTATATTTTATGCTTATACTTTTAAATAAAATGCATTTTGTATACATATGTACTTTTTAAGAGAAAGTTTCTGCAAAGAGCAAAACTTGGCAACACCGGAGCGCGTGAACTGATTAGTTGGAAACAAGATAATTTTTATCGTATGACTATGACGTCATATGAGTTTTTGAATTGATTGGCTAGAATCACGTGGCTTTCACTATCATGTGAGTATGACGTCACATGAATTAACCTCATTTATACAAAGCAAAAAAACAAAACAAAAAAATTCTAAGTACATTCAAAGCAAAACATATATATAAAATAACTTTATGCTTGTTAACAAATTTTTTATAATAGTTTCTCTTCAGTGTACTAGATTAACTTAGCGGTGAAAGTTTAAAAGTCTTTTGTCCACTGTATTTGTGTAATAATTAAGAACTAACTGGGTAAAATATAAAATTGTTCTTAGAATATGTATTAAGAATGCTCGAATTGGATAAGACTAGTCACGTCTTGAAGTGAAATTCACTTACGTGTTTGAGTATGCGTCCAATCTTGAGGAGGTCTCCCTTGCATCCCTCGATGGTCTGAATGTACAGCAGATCCTTGGTGCGGGTGTTGATACTGTGGATGAAATCCAGCGCCTTTTGCAAGTCGGTCGTGTCCTCGTTCAGACGAGAAGAGTACTTGATCAACTCCTGAAAACAATGATCGATTCATAAATCTGATCTTCGAAAAAAAAGAGTATTGTACTTTTAAAATCAATAAACGAGTCGTTCTTTGAGATAGCAGATCAAGAAATAAGATAACGGCACACACAGTAAAGAACTTGAGACATGAAAGTAATCAATAGGAAATGACGAAACATAAATTTTACTTTAAATAGTTTTCAGTATGAGGGATTGTAAAAGTAATAAACTTAAGAATAATCCGTGAAAAAATAGCTATTAGATTAATCTAATGTGTTTCTTCAATAAAAAGAAGTGTTATATGTGGTTTATTTTACCAATAAAAAGACAAAAATCTTAATAGGAAAAAATATGTCAGTATTTCTGTATAGCAAGTGTTTCTTTACAAATGTATGTTCTTTTTTAATATTGATTCTACTGACGTGTTTTGATGCTACATTACAAATGTTAGCCATCGTTATAATTTTAACACCATTTTTCATAAATTTATTCATTCATTTCATGTTTCTAAAAAATCTATTAAGCATATAAAAGAGAAAAGAATTGTTATTGCTATTTTATCTCAGAAACAATTTAAAGTTTGCCAGAAAATTATTAAGAGGTCGATTAAATTGTTTCTCACTATTTTATATTCAAACTATTTGATGTTTGAATGAATTGAATGGAAGAATTTTTTATATGAATGGATCAAAAGTATACAGAATTCAAATGAAAGAAAATATTTTAAAAACATTATGCTGTTCCTGAGAAAAAAGTATATCCCTGCATAGGAACAATTTTTTTATGTGATTATGACATGACTGCAAAAGCTAAAATACTATGAAAATAACCTATTGAATTGTTCAAAAGAGTCAAACGTAAATCTAATAAAATAATTCATCTGTTTGATATATACTGCTAAAATATTTGTCTCAATATAATCAAGTGTACACATACATCTACTTGCACACACAATAGTCAATTAAATATTGGCCCATTAAAAATACTTTGGAAAGAAAACGTTTTGTTTCATGACATTCATTTATTGTACTTCTTATTTTAAATAAATGCTTATGTAAAAAATGAATAATAATAATAAAAATTGTTTAAAAGTCAGAGAGTACCATTGATCGAAAAAAAGAGAGAAATACAGTAAAATAGATTAAAATGAATTACCTTGAGCAGGAGCTGGTAATCGTTGAGGCGCTGAATGGGCAGCTTGAGATGGTCAACGAGAAATTTGTCGTCGTCTATCATCCGACTGTGGTCCTACAGTACAACAAATAGATATTAATGTCTGCATGCGTACTATTTCTCTTTTATTTCAATACATTAAATTTAATATATATATTAAAACAATATTGGAGTCAAAAACATCTGTGAACAAATTTAATAAGTTTAATTATTCTCTAATGTTTAAAGAAGAGATAAAAACATTGAAAGGTTATTGTACATTCGGTACGTGTTAAAAAGGAAAAAAGAATTTGACACTTCAAAATAGCAAAAAGCAAGTAATCTGAAGATGTATTTGGTTAAGTACTAAAAAATTTCATATTATTTAGTTGAAATTTTAATACTCAAAAAAATCCAGCTTCTTTTTTTTTAAAGATTATATTGATAAATCATGAGACAGAAATAAAACAATGTAATCAACCATCATTGTTTAGTATTTTGTATGAAGCAAACAAAAACTTTTCCATCTTTTTCTTGGCGATAATTTAGTCGCATACGAGAATCATATTACAAGCAAAATATTGTGAACTTGGAATAATCATTAGGACTAATTATACATATATACTTTCTACAATAACATAATGCAATAGAAGGGAGTAAGGAGCACTTACGTCGAAGAATTCCTTGAGGGGTCCTTCCCTAAGGAGGCGTTGGGCTCTCGCCTCATTCCAGCAATAGTTGGCGTGCATGTCGAAGTCACGCTCCTGGTAAAAAAACATACACAATTATCAATAATTTAATTGGTTATTAAATTCAATAAAATAATTCAGAACGTGATGAAGTATTTTTTGAAAAAGGTACGATACTTGTATTTAAATTAAACAAAAAAGAATTTTTTATTAATTTACATGAATGAAATTTAAAAAAAAAGAATTAAAATGAAACAGACATTCGAAGAAGTCAATAAATCAAGATGTCAGAAAGGTAACAATTTTAAAATACAAGTAATTATGTAATTATGATTGAAGTATCGAATGCTAAAAAGAAAACTGCAAATTTTATCGCTCAATATAAACAGTTTTGTGAATCATTCTTTATAAAGTTTAATTCAAAAATCACAAACTTGATTTATTACGCCCATTTTTTCCCCTTTTTTTTATCTTCCTTTATTTGAATTGGTTGGTTGGAGTTCTACAGGAAAAATTTGCTTGCATAAGGGTAGTGATTTGAAATTGATACCGAAAGAACTATTAAAAATAGATTTTGTGTAATAAATGAAGTTGAATATATTTTACCACGATTTTATCTAATAACTGAAGTGCATAATTTATTCTGTACGATTTTTTTCGTTGTAACTCATTGAACAATTTTTTTATATGCATTATAACGAAATATATTCACAAAACATAAAATTTTTTTGACAGTTTAGTAAAATGAATTAAGAATAATAATAATAAAATAAAAAAATTACCAGTCTTAAAAATGTTTTCCCCAACTTTGTTGGCTCTTTAGCATGGTAATTAACTCCCTTCATGAGGACACTGAAAAAGAATTTGAAAATTATAATTTAAGTACGAAGATTTTATGAAAAAAATCTGCATGGAAAATGAATTTATCAACTTGCGATGAGAAATTTTTTTTTAATGAAATTTCATTAATTGATTCATTCTTATGATCTATTCAGGGCTTAAACATTTATTCTACGATACGACAAAAGAATGCATTAAGAATATAGGGCTATTTTATTCTATTTTGAGCTCTTCTCTTTTGGAAACAGATGCTAGTCCTTTTAAAAACCAATACATTTTAAATTTTTAGCGAGATTTTAAAAATATTCAAACGCGTTTTCCTTTTCAGAGAACTTTCATTCATTCTCTTTTTTCCACAACTACATTTAAAAGAAAATAAATGCGTCAAATAAATGGTTGGAAGTATTTTTATTTAAAAAAAACAACTAATGAGTACTTTTATCATTTTATACAGCATAAATAATGTCTCCATTTTCTAGCTATAGACATTTTTGAAACAAAGGACAGAAATGAACTACTAGAATACACAATATTTATAAACGTTATAATATAGATATATTCTTGTTTTAGTTATAAAACAGCAAAGGTTTTGCCTTCACAATTTGTTCAGATAATTTATGCAACGGAAAAATTCACAGAACTAATAAATAAATAAAGTATATTGTAGAAAGATTTTCAATGTCAACTACTGAATTGTAGAAAATGAAAATGGAGATGCATCACTCTATCTCCAGTTATATTCTTGAGACGTATCAGAATAATTTGTGGCGGAAATTAATACTATGAAATTCTACCGGCTTAAGTAACATTATTATGACCACCTTTTAATATCTAGAATATTTGCCTTTTTCCGCTTTGATAGAAGCTAGATGATAATTAAATGAGTAAATAAGACTGTGAAATGTTGCCATAAATATCTGAAGCCATGTATACAGCTGTCCGTCTGACAGCACTAGAAGATTGCATTGTGGAGCGTCCACACTCCGAACATGCAGACTGAGATGAGCCTGAAGATATGATCTATTGAGTTCCGGTCAGGAGAAGTCAAGAGCAAGCGGATCAGTTTTAAGTTTTCCTCGTGTTTCCCTAATTAATCATGAATAATTCTGGACGCATGACACTTAGCATTGTCCAGATGAAAGATCCCAACAACACAGTCAATATGTATGGGTTAACATGGCCGGCAACAATGGATTCATAACCCAAGTACATCTTCTGCAAATACTAAAGAACGCAGGTAATGTCACGAAAACATTCGCCACGCCATATAATTACCACCAGCATGCGGTGTACTTCCAGCAATGGTTGCAGAATATCTATTCTGCAAAGTTTTTCATCTAACTCATGAACATCCATTCGATCGAAAAAGCGGAAAGCGTGACTCTTTGAAGAAGGCAGCCGTTTTTTAATTGGTAGTAGTGCAGTAAAAGCTGCAATAAAAGATTTTTTTAGAGATGCAACTTCGTCAGCATGAGTCAGAGTCTGTTCCGGAGCTCCATCGAGAGTTCTTGTACCATCAGCTTAAGAAAACACCTGGAAGTCCTTTGGTTTGATAAACACCTTAATTAATGAACTACAGCATGCTAGTCAGCCCTCACACACCATTGCAACCAACGTTTGCCTTTCATAACAATAGCACGTGGTGCGCTTTAATTTTCAAGCAGTTTGTTTTTAGTGTATGGATGTTTAGTCACGATAAACCTACCCACAGTAATATGTGAACAGTCCGTAAGATGTGCAGTTTCCGAAATACTTCTGCCCCCTGGCAAGAAAACTTATGATTGACCCCCTACCCCCTTTTTTTTAAAGTCAGCTAGGTCGCATGTTTTACCCAAAAAAGTAATGAAGGATATATTCCAAGATACCTACGTTTCCAACTTTTTATTCCCAGAGCCGCTCGACACTCCTGCTGTGTTTCTTTGTATTGTATGTAATGTGAACTGTATATGCCTGAGGTAGGATATATATATTCATAACAATATGACTCGATCTTGTATTATAGAAAGATTTTTTGTTCCATTCAGCATGGATTCCTGTTTTGAGAATCTAGATATCATGCACTAAATGCGTTCAGTTTCATTCAAATGCAAGCACACATACACAAAAATATTTCACTAATTTCTAAATGTACAGAGTGTATATCTAATTATTCTTCAGCTTTAACATACCTTCATTTATGTCACATAAAGTGATAAATTTTTTTTATTGGAATTGGAATTTCAGGAAGGTTTTAACAATTTTATCTTCAAATATACGTCTGATATTAATTTTGTTTTATTACCTATTTTTCTGATTTCTTTCAAATAATCCTCTGAGTTTTATTTATTTCTTATCAATTCTGAAATTCCAGTTCTAATCGGACGAGGAAAACAATAACAGACTGAAATTCTATTGTTAAAAAAATTATAATTTACGCTAGGAAACAGAGAAAAAGCTCACTTGTTATGGAAATCGCATATGTCCTTGAAATTACCAAAGACCGACCCTTTCCTGTCCCTAAATTCTTTGGGAAGGCGGGGATTATCCATTTGCTTGTAATAGTTTTCCACGACATATTGCATGTCCTTGGCGAAATCTTCTTCCGTCTCTACCAATTCCTTCACAATGGCCCTTTAGTAGAAAGAGTATGTTTTTTTTTAAAAAAAACGCATTATAATTGCCGGGTGTATAATCAATAAAAAAATAATCGAATAGTAAGCAAGTAGAAAAAGATTCTCAAATAAAGTTAAAGTTCTTCAGTTTTTTTTTTTAAATAGTTTCTATTTAAAGTGTTATTCCATATCAACATGGAGTTAAAATAACTGTCAAAAAATCTATATTGTTAATTTACATAAACTGTTTAGATTATTAATTAGGGATGTAAATATAAAAACTAGCAATAATTATTATTCTCATTTAGTAAACTGATGTTTTACTTCACAATCGTAGATGGAAAACAATATATACGAACAATTAAATAAAAGAATATATCAAATTTAGGACATTGATAGGTTTATATATACTCACTCTCTGTTTTGCATGGCCTCCAATTCCTTGGGGTCCAGTTCTGCTTCCGTAACCACGTAGCTACTGAGAGTATCGAACGCGGTCGACTTCTCCAAGTAGCACGCGGGTACCCAGCCTTCTTGAGATATGTCATCCCCATTCATGGGAAGTGTACGAACCAACCATCTGATGGAAAAGAAAACATTTTTTGTAAATCAAAAAATTTATAATCTTATCCAGGAAATGTTTTTGGAAGGAACGAGTTTCTAATTGTAGTATGTCAATATTGATTTTTGGTATGTCATATCTTAACTCCGTAAACTAAATGTAAGCTTAATTTGAAACCATACTTTTATTAATTAAGAGTTAAGCAATTAATCAAAATTAAACACCTTTGACTGAATGAATTATCGTTTAAATTTACAACATAAGTAGATTAAAATTCCTCAGTTAAAAAAACCCAACAAGACTAAAAGAAATCCTACAATTCAAAAAGAATGAGAATGTGAAGGAAAAAATCATAAGTGTTTAAAAACTTGCATTTTTTTCAACCGTTTTATTCATCCCCAATATACAAATTATAATGCATTAAATACTTTTGCTTGTAATATGCACTCCTTATCAATAGAGCGTTTTACTGTTTTAATAATAGTATAAAACTTGCAAAGATGAAGTTTTAATTCCGTCTAAAAGATTTAAACTAAGTAATAAATTTTTAAGTTGAAATATAAGATTTTTCTCTTATGCATAGATTCAACACTTTTTTCTACAGTCATACTTGTTATTTTCATTACTAATTTTTTTTCGTTTCAATTAAAATGTTTTTCTCTCTATTTTATGCTTAATTTCTGATTCAAAATTCCATTTTAAGATTCTCTATTTAAATGTATTACCCGTATTTTTTTCTGAACTCTATATCGGTATGCTTTATTAATAGATTAAAAATATTCACATAATTTTATCCTGGGATCCTTACAAAAGAGAATGAAGTTTTCTCGTCGGATATATCTGAGAGAAACTGGTATTTGGAAATGCAAAATATGCAATAAAACAGAGAAAGAATCCTCTCCGACAGCTGAAATTTGTTATTGTGAACCATTTTCTTACTGAGAGCTACTTATGTTCCCATATGGCTTTACATACTGGGCACAAACTCATTAAGAGCGATTCTTAAACAAATAGACATGAAAAATGTACCTTCATGTCTCACAAAAAAGAGATGGTAAATAAAACAAAAAAGGCGATTTTTTTATATTTTAGAGTTTGAAGAGAGGCATTCCACGTTTCGGTGTTCGTGCCAAAACTATCACAAGCATTTTTGTGGATGAAGGGTTTATCGCGTAGGGAGAGGGAGGATGAAACTAAATAAAACTCTGGCAAAGAGTTGACATTCACGATGACGGCCACCGAATATGTCAGACTCGCCTACAACAACAGTTGCGCAACAGAAGAGTCCGTGAATGAATCACCTAAACACATTCCTTCACTGATGAATAAGAGATGTGCATAAAGACTTTTATTCGATATTCTAAAAACAAATTGGACATTTCCCTTTGTTTTTGAGGTCCATCTAAATGTAAGTACATTAACGTTTCCACGTGACAATTTTGGTGGAATCAATTAATAACACGAAATTCCAAGGATTATAATGTATTAGTATATTGCGATTCTCATAATAGGATGGAAAATCTTTTATTGTGAACAACACGCAATCAAGAGTCTATTTGATTCAAGAATATCTGATACCTTCTTGGCTTGGAAGCATCAATTACTTCCACCCTCTGTCCTTCTTTCATGGCGACGGCTTCCTCGTCGCTTCCCATCGGTTTGAAGTCCATGATGGCCACGTACACATCGATTCCCTGTAGAGGAAAAGAGTTTTTTTCAAAAATTTATAACGCTTGGAGATTTATGAAAAAAGTTTCCCGCTGTAGTTGATACAATGAGAGAGAAAATACCACTATTCAATGTTTAAATTATAAATCAATCTGTTCTTTACACATATGTAAGACATACTAAGACTTAATACGAAAAAGTTTTAGTAAGATAAATGGAATTCCGACGTTTTTTAAAATCACAGCAATTTATTAAGGTGTAAAAATTAACATTTTTTTCGTTAATAAATAAAAAAATGCCATGAATATCCATTAACACGAAAGTAAAAATTAAATGTTTTGATTTCATCTCATTCAGTTCTTTTCTAGCTACAATTTAAAACGCTTATTCTTTTTTGATTCTTGTTTTAAATTTAGTTTTGATTAAATCAAGTGTTTGTATCACTTAATAGATTATTACATCGTATTATAGAAAAATTGCTTTTATATTAGATTATATGAATGATGTTATGACAAAAATAACTCATTTCTGTTTTCAAACAAGGAGAAATTTCAACGTATTAAAAACAAAACGAGATTTTTTTTAAGTTTTAGAACTCAATGAATAACAGTTTTAATCTTAAAAAATATGTAGTATATATTTCAAGGTTTTCTCTTTACCTGAACAAATATCCGCATAAATTAATAAGTCCATTCTGGAAACTTTTAGGCTGATCACAGTCAATATTTTTGGCTTAGTTATAAAATAATATTAATGACAAAAAGTAGGTGAAAAAAGTACATTTTGCTTTCTTATAAAATAAAATACATCCTTACAAAATCAATGTTTACATTATAATGAAAGATTTTTTATAAATAAATTTTTGATTATTTGTTCTAAGAAATTAAACTCTGATATTTGAGATGTTCACCAATAATATACTGAGTATAAATCAGAGAAAATTTGCTTAACATCAGAAACAAATTTTTGTTGAATTTTTTCCTAAACGACCCAGATATTTTGTTAAATAAAACTGAATGAATCACATTTTTTTTATTCATCTCAATATGAAATAAATTTTTCCACTGCATTTCAAAAACACAAAGCAAATTTTACCACAGAGCAGAAATTCGCAAAGATGTAACGTTGTTTATCAAATAAATAATATATCAGAGTAGACTCTTAATAAAAAACTTTAAATAACATAAATCACATAAATACACTCATCATAAACATATAAGTATTGCAGAATTTGAAACTTATTTCGATCGTTAAGCACCTTATTCATGAACAAATATGTTAACAATTCTAATGATCGACCCACGTATAACTTCTTTGTAACATTTAAACGGTGCTATAAGGCAATTTTCGCTTAATGTTTCACACCAATACCTAAACACGAGTCATTTTTCCGAACAGAATAAATGATCTGTAAATACAGAGTTATTTTTAATTCCTTCCAGTGTTTCGAAGTGTTATAGCAATGATCTTCAAACTGTGTTCCGCGGAATCCTGGAGTTCCACGAATCAAATCTAGAGGTTCCATGAATTAAAAAAAAATTAAAATTAAAAATACAAATGTGTATGCAAAACAGATTAACTTTCTTTATGAAATTTGTGCGAACATGAGTAACTAAAATTTGTTTCCCAACGTATGTCGTACGTCATACGGGGAAAAAAATATATGCTGCTCCGGATAGCCTCGTTTTCAAGTAATTTGTTGCAACTTTTACTTCTTTACATACAAGAACCTCGGAGTCATTACAAAAGATACACTCAGAAATCAGCCTCAACAAAATTGATAGCAAGAACATCCGTGTCTTATAGCATGTTTTAGGGGGAATGGGGTAAAATTTCCTTGCGATAACGATACTTTCCCGAGAAAAAAAAGTGGGAAACTTGAGGCAGTTTCAATACGGAACTATTAATTTAGTTCCTACATTTACACAGATAAGTCAGAAATTGGAGAATATAATGTTTTTAAACGGCAAAAGGTAACTTTGTCTTCATTTTCAAATTATTTTACAGTCCCATAAGAATTAATGCACAAACATTGATTTCATTTGAATTCAAAATCACTTCATTTCGATAAACTCAATGGTAAGAGTGTGAACTCAAACTAAGAAATAAACTTAAAAATTAAAATGAGAAATATTTTTTTAATACTTTAATGAATTAAATGTTCGATCTGTTTGCCTTCTAACTTCTTTTGAACCAATCGAAAATGTAACCGAAAAGTACCGAAAGAATGCTGAAGCAATGGAAGAAATAAATTTAGCAAGTGAACTCACTTTTAAAAAGATGCATTCGTGTTGAAGGTAAACATTTGATAATTCATTAAAATATAGCGAAAAATATTTCCCATTTTATTTTTAACACTTAGTTTGAGTTACACACTGAAAATTTAGTTGCTTGAAAGAAAGTCAGTACGTAAAAAAAAAAATGTCAGCAATTGTCATGGATAAAAAAGTAGCAAGTGTTGCACCATTTTGGAATTTTAACTAAATGAGTAATTTTTTCTTCTAAAAGCCTGCTTAGGGTAGTATGTTACGTTTTTATAGAGAGTCAAAGTTAGGTGGCATTTTCTCAAACCGACTCATACTGCGTTAATTTTAACTAAATCAGTTGCTTTTTGCTCGATTTGCGATTGTAATTATCACCGCTATAAAAGATCATATTAGTAAAAAAAAATCCTGTAAAATTAAGAAACTGTACATAAATAGGCACAGTACCTAAATATGTAATGGAGAGTGTCAATTCTCCTCATTTTCAAAAAATAGGCACTTATCCAAGTGATAGGATTTTTTATTTTTTTATTTTTCCCAGAACTGATGCGATTTCTCCTTTCACCTTTTGCCCGCTTGGGTGAATTAGTTACTTTTTATGTTGGTTTTCGTAAGAAATATTTTTTAATGATCATACTTAATATATAGATATTCGTAAAATTTCAAAACTGTTTAATACTTTTAAATAAGAAAAGTTTGGCAAAATAAAGGTCAAGCTGATTTAAAACAAATTTTTGAGGGTAAATGTATAATTAATGAATTATCATTGAAGGACAGAAATAAAAGGTCATTATAAAGGAAATCAAACTTTAATGAAATTGGATAATCAGAATTGATTATCATCTTATTGGCAATCTATGAATTAATAGTTAGAATTTAAATGAAAAAGATGTGTGTGGAATAAGCAGATATTAACCATATGTATAATGTAAGAACACTTTACTTTTCTTAGTATCTTCACTTTTTCTGGAAAGTATAATGTTTTGTATTTAAATAGGAACTAATTTGTAATTAGTACGCTACCCGTTACAGGCTTATTTGAAAAGATTAAAATTGCGCCAAATAGGGCTTGGCCTGAAAACACTAATTTACTACCTAAAATTTAGCACCAATAAAAGAGGTTATAAAAAATTTTAAAAAATAGCTAAGACTTGATAAAGCAAGTGAACATTGTAGAATTACCTTTTAAAATATTTTTAAACTGAAATACGAAGTTTTTTTTTCTTTTCTACGTAAAAGGTAGTTGAAGAGTGTAAGTATTAGGATGAAGAAATTAAATATGCAAAAATTTCAAAATGCCAAAAGAAGAAAAAAAATTAATCAACAAGGAATGAGGTAAAAATTTTTAAGAAAATAATTTGAAGTCGAAAAAGTATAGAATTATTAAGCACTAACAAAGGCTACGAGTTACTATGGAATTTTAGAAATTTATTTGCCTTGTCACTTCGAGCCCAGTACCACTAAAAGACCCGCCGTGTTGGACAGCGATGCACGTTAAATCTGTCGAGAGCTGAAACGTCCTCCCGTTGGTGTGGTATGGTAGTTAGGAGAGGGGGTGCCAGCTCAGGTGTCGTCCACGTCACTTGACCTTGGTTCAAAATTACGTGGTCCGTCGCCAAAAGCCCTCGTGTAGCTTAACAGTGCGACGTTAATATTCAATCAATTGAGAAAAATTATAAAATCATTTATTATAAGTGTAACAGCAGAAATTCGCAATTTGCTACAATTAAAAAATAATCCTGCCTGACAGATTTCCGCAGTAACATTCACAATAAAAAATTCAGCAGTCTAATTACTTTTACTTACTTTTTAATTATTTTTTAAGAAATAATTTTTATTACTCCACCACATTTATTCTGAAAAGACCTAAGTTTAAAAAAATTTGAAAAATATAAGGCCAAAATTTGAAAAGACCTAAGTTTAAGAAAAGAAAAAAATTCGATCCTTCAGAAAATAAACAAAAGTTCGTATTTGGTAAACCTATTAATCCATAATAATTAAATACTAAACCAGTGGCGTAACGGAGAATATTAGGGCCCCCCTGCAAACTCAGATTTTGTGCCCAAAGTCGAATCTTACAAAGGGTGCGTACTTGACATCAGTCAGACTTTAGGCCTCCTAGAGTCTTGGGTCCCCCCGCAAAGCGGGGATTGTGGGGGTGTACGTTGCGTTAGTACTCAATCCTCACACTCTTTTACAAAATGATCCCGGTACTCACCAATAATTTCTAAAGTATTTTTCTTCAATAGAAGAAAATCACCAAAATAGAACTTTAAATTCTAACAAATCCTTCTAGTATAGAAATGGTTCTATTTCTTGAAAAATCAAATCGTTTGAAGTTAACACAGTTACACAGCAGTAAAAATAAACCAATGAAAAATAGCGATCATATATGTAAACATTATAGCACAAACACAGTAATAAACAATAAAAATTAAGGTAACCATATAGTAATGTTATCGTCAAGTTGGACGATAATACTACAAAATTTGAACGAAAATTCGAAACTATTTGGAGGGAAACGTACCGATATCAAATTAGTACCATTAAGTACACTATTAAAAACTATTGCACTATATAAGCTTCCAAATTTTTTTTTATATTTATACCCAGAATACATGTATATATAATGAAGTAAAATATTTTTTTCGTTTAAATAATATATTTTTCCTTTAATTTTTAAGGAAAGTATTATATAATTTTTTTAAAAAAATAATTTTACATGTAAAAAAAAAAGAAGAAAAAAATAAAAATTTTAAAAAATGTTCAGTTTTAGAATATTTTTTGATGAAATTATCCAGTGATTTGTGTGAAGTTTTTTATATATGTGTGTAAAATATTTTATATATTTAAGTAGCGTATTTTTTTAAAAAAAACCGCCCCTTAATGAAAATATGCATTACGAGCAGTAGCGCACACAGGAATTTTTCAAGAAGGGGGTCCGGGGTTGAAAGTTCCCCATTCTTGTATCATGCTATTTTTGATTTTGTCGATTTTCAGGAACAAAACACAGTAAAAAACTAATTATTGAATAAATAATTAGCATTAATTAATAAAATTAATCATTAATAACAAATATTTAATTAAATTTTACGTATTATATACTTAGAATTATAAGCAATCGGAAAAAAATCAAGGGCTTTGGGGGTCCGGG
>BMAV01026315.1:0-104759 GCA_019973955.1 Trichonephila inaurata madagascariensis | reverse complement strand
AAAGTGAAAAGGGTAATTTAACCCAGATTTTTGAGCACTTAAGTGAAAGATTAGGCATAAGGCATGTGAACTGTTGCATATCGACCACAAGCAAATCGGACTGAAAGAGTTAATCAGAATATAGTGCAAATGTTTTGCAAATTACGTTAATGATCAACATGATACTTGGGATCAATTCTTACGTGAGTTTGCTTACGCTATTCGTACGGCGGTGAATGAAACAACGGGAAAAACACCGGCTGGTTATTTTAGGTCGAAAATTGATTACACCATTTCAAAAACTAGTTATGATATCGGAAGCTCTAAATTCAAAATTCAAGATATACAGAAAAGCTTTAAAGAAGCTAACTAAGTACGAAAAATTAAACAGGAAAGGTGGGAAAAATATTATAATAGACGTAAAAAGGACATAAAAATAAGGTAAATGATTGGGTTTTATTAGAAACACACCCTGTAAAGTTCAGCGCTAAAAAAGTATGTGCTAAATTTAAACAAAATTTGGGGACCTTATAGAGTCCAAGTTAAGAACTTTAATAACATTGTAATATGGAAATCAGGAAAAAGATTAACAGTTAACGTAGATCAAATAAAAATATATCGTCATAGGAAATGTGACGGGTGAATTAGGAACAGGTATCCCAAATAGTATAAAGATCAAGTCAGGAAACTCGTACTTCGGAAAAAGTCCAAGGGATTAAATAGTCACAATATGGGAAAAAAAAAATCTGCGGTGAAACGTGGTTAGAGGCAAAAGGGATTGGTAACCAATCAAATCAATAAAAAAAATACAGAGAGGACCCAAAAAAACAAATCACTGGTCAGATCACTACTAGTTCAGTAGGGAATGAAAAAAAAAACAAAAGGTTTAAATATAACAAGGTATTAAAAGATCAGGTGTATCGGGGACAAGTGGACCACAAAGAAGGGCAAAGAAAGGGTAGAAATAATAGTAATAATAAAAGACAAATGTCATCTGGTACTTTTTCCCAGAGATAGAAAAAGGCAGGAGAGAATCACCTGAAGTTCCATATGAAAAGAGTTATAATTTAAGGCCCACGACGGGGGAACAAAAAGAACCCCGACCAGCCAAGAAACTTTGGGGAAAGGCAGGAAAGGACGACCAGGAATTACAAGCCTTACAACAAGAATTCAGTACAACCAAGGAATGAAGGTGATGACACCTCATCGTTGAATGTAAATTTGGGAGACCGAATATAAAAATCAGGTTGTATTGTTTCATTTTTATGATCTTCCAACAAGTGGTCGGAAGAATTATTGCAAGAAGGAAGTCTCGGGCGGTGCTTAAAGTTATAAGCCAAGTCAAACACTACAATGAGTGTTCATTTAATTTTGAACTTTTTGACTTTTTAAAAAATTTTTTTTCTGAAGAAAAACATTTGTATTCACACATTTTTTTACTTCGATGTATGATTTTCGTGAGATGC
Source organism: Trichonephila inaurata madagascariensis (assembly GCA_019973955.1). Taxonomy (NCBI): domain Eukaryota; kingdom Metazoa; phylum Arthropoda; class Arachnida; order Araneae; family Nephilidae; genus Trichonephila; species Trichonephila inaurata. The sequence goes on along the minus strand of BMAV01026315.1, from coordinate 103,314 downwards.
AAAAATTTCCCTTTTTGGTTATTTTTATAATGGTTTATTAAAAAATGGTAATTGTATAAATGTGTTTTATATATTTTGTTGTTGTATTGTTACGTATTATGAGGCATTTGGTTCAGAGAACGGCGTATCAAGGCACTAACAATAATAATAACGGGCTGCGCGCTCATTGGGAGTTTTGTTTGAAACCAGATGTAGGGATGGAGAAAAAAATTTTATTGTGTATATAAATAATATATGTAAAAATTGATTAATATTATGGAAATAGATACTCAAATAGTTTCATTTCAGGAGACTACCCTGAAAATCTTGAAAATTATAGCTTCGTGTTTCCAGCTGTTAAAAAAGGAGCAGAAGTACCAGCTCCATATGCAGTGTTAGATGGGTCTCGCACCCAGAATAATATTTTAAGTGTTTTAAATATTTTAAGTAACGAAATGTAAAGTGAGAGTAGGCACAAATTAAACAGTAAATTTAAAGTTGGCCCATTATTGGAGTAAAATTTATTGTCACGAGTTTAAAAAATTTAAAATTTAATATTAAAATTTAAGATGATAATGAAAATTAAAGTCAAGATAAATTTTGGAAATTATAAAAGTTAAAATTTAAGATTAAAATTGCAATGAAAATTAAAGTCAAGATAGATATTGGAAATTATAAAAGTTAAAATTTAAGATTAAAATTGCAATGAAAATTAAAGTCAAGATAGATATTGGAAATTATAAAAGTTAAAATGAAGATTTAAGATTAAAATTTAAATAAAACTCAGAAAGCGAAGAAATTTAGAAATAGAGATTTAGACACGTAATTTATTAAGGGCATTGAGAACCCTTAAGTAAATCACGTTTTTTGCTATGGAGGGTTGTGACGTCTCTCGCGCCTTTCTGATTAACATGACTCCTATGTTCTTTGACGGCCACGATTAATGGCAAAACCTTTCCAACCCAATACCAAGAAGATAAACGAATGTAACATGTAAATGAGATATACTATAAAAGGATATCGTGGCAAACCTAGATATAGCATAGCGTAGCAGGCTCAGAGGTTGTAGTGTGGAATCATTCTGATCAATAGCGTGACAAAGCTTAGTGTGGAATCTTGAGGATCAAGAATTAGCTGCATTCGGATCAAGAATCTTCATGTATAAAGTTATAGATTATATTCTCTAGGTCAAGGGACTAGAACTGGAAAAGGTAATATTAGATATAAGTAATTAGATAAACAGGATTATTTAGGATAATTGAGATAGAGGATCTAGTTGCGTGATCTGACTTAAATACGTGATTTAATTCGGGCTTGACTCTCACTTTAATTAATAATTGTCAAAATTAGAATTTAAGTAATATAAGTTATTTTTAATAAAAGTTGTATTAGAATTATGTCTCATTTTGATAATCCACACCTCTAGCTTCATGGAACCGGCAAGACATGGTCATCACAGGATGGCTATGTCTCACAGCATATATAAAAAGAAAATCGTTCGTTATGTCCCTGTAGCGCAATGAATAGAGAATTGGACTACTAATCCAAAGGCCGTGGGTTTGAATCCCACCTGGAATGGCCTAATTTCTCAGAATGTGATTTCTTTTACAATACTATTCTATTGGAATAGTTAAATTGAATTAATGAGTAAATACTAACAAACGAATAAAAAAAAACTCCATATATAGGAAAGAAAATCGCTTTCTATTTTGTCACTTAATATTGTGATTCTGTCATATATATATATAAATTGTAACTATTTAATGAAAAATAACTAAAATACAATTTTTCTTTGTTAACCTAAGTAGGTGTTGATTTAATTTTCTTTCATATTACTTATTCTATATTTTCTTTTGTTTGAAAGGGACTTTCCATCTATCCTGTAATATTTATGATCGTTATGGAATTTATCTTTTGAATATCCACCGTACAAAATGATTCATTAAAGTTTCTTTTAGTACCTGAACGAAATATTTCCGTACACACTTTTGTGGCCAATTATTTTTCTTTTTTCTGTATTTCTTTAGAGCTAAACATCGATCAGTAAATAAAAAAAATCAAAAGGCAAACACAAATTTCTAAACATATATTCTGGTTTTATCATAACTAATGAGAAATATACATTTATTGATAAAAGTTGTGAAAAAAAGTTGAACAATTAGTAATGCAATATTTATTTTTTCCAATGGAGTATTTTATAATGTAATAACCAGAATATTAAAAAAATTATGTATTTTCCTTGATTTAGAAATGTTTGTAGTAAATTCATAATTTATTTTGAGTTACATCAATATGTTTTAAAATTGTACGCAATTTTTTTTTTTATTGAAATATATTCTTGATTAAAAATATTTTCATGCCAGGTTATAAATGTAAATTTTGATAGAGATGTATCATGAGTTATCCTTTGGAAGTTGTGTAACGGGTCTATTCGCGTTCTTCCTGCTAATAATCCTCTTGGTGAATAATGGGTCTTTAAATATTATTCTATTGAAAACTTTCCTCTAAAGAAGAAGACGCAATTTATTCAAATCAAGGTTTGTATTTAAAGATTAACTCTCAAGTTTGAGGAGATTGAGGTTAGAAGCTAACAAAATAGCAAGTGGTAATTAACGTAAAACTAGGCTGGAGCGATTCGTAGATTATTTGATTAACCATCTCATTGCGTAATTATTTTATCAAAGTAGTTTCAAAAACTGTGTATGGTTTTATATTGCGCATTTCAAATCTACATATTAAATCTACATTTTAGAGTTAAAGTAAACAAAAAAAAAATTTGTAAAGGAGTTGTCATTTTAAAATATAGAATTAGATCATCAAAGAATAGGAACATAAAAACATAAATGAAAACATAAACAAGAGCAGCACGGATTGTACAGCTGAATAATCGGAAAAAATGCATACCCGTGGAAATCGCGGGTTGCGCAGATTTTGCTACATCTAAGTTGCCAGTGGAAATCGCGGGATGCTCAGCGATCGAGTTAATATTAAGATTGAGAATTCCGTCAATTAGTTGCTAAATTGGATTCGGGTTTGTTTGAATTAGATTGGAAAATTATCTTCAAATATAAGAAGGTTATTGCCTGGACGTGCTAAGTGTAAGTGATCCGATTCATTATTATACCTCCAATTATCTCATCTACCTCGCTATTGCATTGCTCCCATATTTTATTGGTGCATTTCTTACCTTGGATTGTTGATATTTGTGACGTTGTTGAGAATTGTTAGTAAATTGAGTTGTATTGACTATGGCTAATCTCTTCCTTCTATCCCTCGTACATTAATGGATGGGTCCGCCCATCCAATACAGTTGCAAGATTTAAAAGAAAACGGCAGAAAACCAGAACCGAAAAAGGCATTTTGCTACAAGTTTTGCTGAAGCAAAAACTCGCAGGTGGTATAGCTTTTTATTTTCCTAGCAAAACACCCCCTCTTCTCTCCCAGATTTGGGAAAGAGAAAAGTCGAAAAGAATTCCAGGAAATTCTTCTCCAGGAATGCCACATGGAGGGGGTTAGTTTCCATTCCGGACCACACCCAACATATCAGATGAAGTTGTTTTCCTTCAGCAAGCACAAGCCAAAAGTGTCTGCATAGAAATAGTACCTGCGGTCAGGGATTTAGAAAGAATACGTAGGGAATATTTTTCCCTGTTAAAACTTCCTAGAAATTCGAAATTCTTTTCCGGATATATTTTTTTTTTCTTTATCGGAGGTAAGAGTGAAAAAGGAGGATGCGGAAACTTTTAGAATCGAATTCTATGTATTTTCTATTAAGAATTACATTTTTATGGTAAAAAAAAATGTATATAAAGGAATATATTTTAAATGTGTGAGAGTGAAAGGAAGGACATGCAATATATAGAACGTGTTTAATCTTTCTGCAAAGAATTTTAAACTTCAAATTGTATTGGAATGGGAATGATGTGTTTGCAGAAAAAATGCAGAAGTAATACCAATTCGTGATGATGTAAAAAAAAATGGATGCAGTTTTATCTTTTGCTTGTCTAGAAAATAAAAATAACTTTTGAAGATGAACCACTAGGCAAATTATTAGCTGATAAATTCTTAAAAATATGCTTAGGTTTACACTATTTACGTTAATAACATTTTAAAATTCTGCAAAAACTTATTTTTAAAGCAAACGTGTTTTTCTGTGAAAACGTTACGGTAATTTACAACATTTAGTACTTGTTCTTGTTCTATATATAGGGAAGCATTTTTTATTTGAGAAAAAAAAAAGTACATCCGTTCCATTTATGTTACATTAAGAAAATTATATCAGAAATATCATTTAATAATTGATGTATATATCGCAGGAAAATGATGCAAATCGGAATTTCATCAAATCCCTAAAGGAGATGATCAATTGACGGGAGATGTTAAAATAACGTCTCTTCAAGATCATTTCCCTGATAAAAGTAAGGCATTTGAACAAATCCCTGATATGTTTCAGTGAAATGATGAAATAATATTGTCAAGAGTTTAAAAGTGTTTATTTAACAAATATATATATGATGCATTATTAAACGTAGGAGTAAGTAATACAACAATAGTTAATGAAATAAAAAAATATTATTTATTCGAAATTAATTAACAAATAATTATGAAATTAGATTTTTTGAAGTGTAACATTTATCCTTGCGGTTTCTTACACACTAAAGTATCAACCGCTATGTAAATCCTATGGTGCCATTTTTTTAATATGGGGTTGATATTTAGAGTATCGATAGTACTATCTGTATGATTAGAAAGTACAAAGACTCGATCCCCTCATGTGCCTCCCCCCCGGACAGCATTTTGCCAATGCAAATCCTCTGACTAGTTCATTTCACTAAAACATTTCAGGGATTTGATAAAATCGTTTACTTTCATCAGGAAAATGACCTTCAAGAGACGTTATTTTAACATCTACCGTCAATTGATCCTATCCCTTAAGGATTTGATGAAATTCCTAATTTCGTCATTTCCCTGCGACATACATAAAAGTATTGGCCATTACAAAGTTGGCATATATTTCTATAAAAAATTTAGTTGCAAAGATATAATAAATAACTAAAACACACAGAATTTTTCTTCTTTCACTGTAAATCAGTACTTTTCATACGTACAATACTTGCGACCCAATTTACATCAAAATTTTCATCACGCCCCCTTACATGCAAATAAAAATGCAGAATTTCAATAATACTATACTTTGACGCTAAAACAACAATACGACATTAACCTCTTAAGTGCCACCGACGTATATATACGTCTCGCTCAATCTGTGCATTAAATTCCCCCGACGTATATATACACCCTTCCGAAGTACGAGCTTCTCTTTGCTCTACTATCCATAAAATTATTCCGAAGGCTTTGGAATGCAGTAAAAGGACCTAGACAATTTTTGCGAAGGATTTACTTATGTTAGAGGATTTCTTACTTATTCATTTTCTTCAATCTCCCCCACCCCCAATACATAATATACTCGCGCCTACGGGGAAAATGGTGGCATTGGGGAGCTAATCTGTAATTTTAATCGGAGGGGTGGGTGGGTTTAAAGTAATTATAAACCGAACAAAAATTATCAAGACAAGTATTTATTTTTGTATATAATTTTACATATGACTAGCCCATAGAGTCACTGATAATTATTAACCATGTTCTTGGTATTGTTAAATTAATAATAAGTACATTGTGCAGTTCTGATACATTTATAAGTGTATTATATTAGCGCAAATGTGTATTTTACTTTTAATTATGTCAGAATGCATTTTGTTTACTTCCAGTAAATTAATATTTTTTAAATAATATTTTGCTTTCGACTTTTCAATAAACTAGCGCCTCCTCACAGAGTTATCACGCCCCCTAGGGGGCGCAAACCACAGTTTTAGAAACGCTGCTGTAAATTTAAATTTATAAATATTTTTGACAAATTAAGAAATCATATAAAAAAATCAAGCAGAAGCTCTCTACACATATGGAGAGACGGTATAAACATTTTAAAGAAGTATGCAGTGTAAGTATGAGGAGCAAAAAAAGAAAAAACAAAACAAAACAATTGAGACTATCTATTTTGCGATTAACTACCCTTGTAATGTTTTTTGGAACGCATGAGCACATATCTATAACTTGGTTTCTTCAACTGATGTGTTTTAAAAAATGTCTTAGTTCTTCAGGTATAACCAGTGTTTACTATGATGCATCTAATTCTTTCTACGCTATGGGATACAATAGTGTCGTATTAGAATCCGTTAAAATACACCAATACTGATGAAATTGTTTGTTTGTAGTTTTTCTCTTTGTGCCAAATACGGTTTTAAGGCAAACTTTTGGATGGCATATATACAGGGTGTTCGGGCTTAAAGTATCCAAAAGTATTATTTAATTGTTGTTGAACTACTTATCAGAATGTAATAAACTGTTAATCCGTAGATTGGAAAACTCTCCGAAATTTTTTGGGTTTTCCCCTACCGGTTACACGTGCGCGCATTATTCGTCAATGGAAGACTATGCACTTTTTACACTGACTTTTTACACTTAGTAAAGATGTGTGGACACCACAGAAAGAAGTGCAGTGCATACTTTGTTAATGGAATTTAAATTAGTCACGCGTGTACAGCGGCATGTTCGAACAGAATGGGATGTCGTTACTGGCTTGCCTAATAGACTTATCAAGACTAATACAAAATGAATCCTGCACACGATCAATAAAGTCTTCTATCTCGAAAACTTAAGGATACTTGCCAGTTTAAGATACCAAAGTTCCCGTATCCTTTAAATTTCTTTTCCAACGGTGCATAGATTTTGATGTTGGAGGGTCGACATTCCATTCTGCTTGAATACGTCACAGTACATGCGTGACTGATTTCAATTCCATTAACCAAAATACGCACTGCACGTTTTGCTGTGGCGTCCCTATCTGTACTAATGAAGTCAGTGTAAAAGTTTATCGTCTGTGATTGCCAAATAATACGCGAATGTGTGTCCAATCAGACTAGATCCACACAATTTTGGAGGTTTTCCAATCTACGGATTAACAGTTAGTTACATTCTGATGAGTAGATCTGTATTAACATGCCATTACTTTTGGATACTTTAAGCCCGGACACCCTGTTCTTTTCATTTTTCTTTCGTATAACTTTTTTTATAGTAATCTATTTTTTGTTCATATTTTATATTAAAGTTATTTGTAAAAATGTGATCAAACTGTAATGTTTATTACTTTTCTCAATAATACTTACGCAAATGATAAATTACTTTTCTATGCATCTTTTTTTTACCGAAAGGGTAAATACACACACAAATTTGTTATTTTATGTTTGATTCCCACTACACTAATTATATCATATGATGATAAAGCTGATTTAATATATTTCGGAGATAGCATTATTTTCATATGCAATATTATATATGACAATTACATATTTTATGATCTCTAATTGTAACCTGATATATGCTTATAGCTGTTTCTAATTTGAATAGTAATTGTGGTTCATTCTTTTTTGAACAATAAAAAAATAAAAGGATTCACGCATTTATTATCCCTTTCGGATAAAAGGAAGGCTAAAATTTCTCTCAAGTTATAAAAAACCCCCAATTTTTAAGATCATCTCCTGTGCCAGTTGTGAAGAAATACTTAAGGTATCCGACTAGGTTAAAAAAGTGCTTTTTAGGTGTTTGATGATTGGTGTTGTTTGGGTCATTAGGGAAAAAAGAAGTTAATTATTGAGGAAGAACTAATACATAAAACTAGAGAGTTTTTTAAGTTCTTTTTATAGCATTTACTTTATCTAACTAATAAAAATAATTTTTTAATTCGTTTTTTGAAGAATGAACTTTTTATAATAATTTGTGCACGAAAAACGAGATATCTTCTAAATAATCCAATCAAATACAATGAAATATTTAACATATATGCTATGGGCCTTTCAGAGTGTAACAAACCACAGGTTTTAAGACAGTTATATTTAATTACATTTTACAGCCATTTTTAGCTTAGAACATGCAGTAACTTTAACGAAAAATCATAACCATCAAATTTAAATGATAATAAATTATTTATTTCTTAAAATATTTTTTATCCTGCGGTTTGTAACACTTCAGAGGGATCAAGAAGTATATCAATGACGTTAAAATTGCATAATGTGCCATTTATTTTTATTTATCACGCTTTATTAAAAAACTTTGCTAAATTTTTCAAAAAAAAGGGCGATACATTTTAGTTATTTAATAGTTATGGCTTTTTAGGCCTATTTGTGTTCTTTAAAACAATAAAATTATTCAGAAAATCAATTTTTGTAAAATTTATCTCCGTATCTAGTCGGATACCTTAAAAGCCTTCATTGATCTGAAAAGATGCCTTTCACTCGTAAATAGAAAATATCTTAAGCAATTATTTGAAAATAAATTACATATCTTGTGAGATATTCTGTAATTTTTATTGCTTCATTTGGAGGGAGATGGCTTTCATTTATCAAATTGTTGTTTTATGTATCTATGTAAGAACCAAAGTAAATATTTAATACTATTCTCAGAAACATCCAGCAGGAAAGGAAGGAGATAAATTTGTCATGAACAGATGACATAGTTTGCGTTTCCTCTTATAGGTGCTTGATGTTAGTTTAATTTAGCAGTAATGGAGTAGGAATTCAGAATTTGTGATTAATTCATGAATGATTGTGAACTGCATTTATTTCCTCTTATGTTGAATATTATTATTTCCCTTATAAAAGGTTTCCATTTATGTGCCTCTGAGACCGAGAGTTTGTAATATAACTTGCATTTTAATTAATAATGGCTTAGCTCTAAATTGATCTCTTAAGTCATGATAATAATATTCTTAAAAGAGTATTGTTTATGAGGCATATATATGGTCAAACTCCAAATTATTACCATATTTTGTATAAAACAAAACCATAAGTGTGGAATGGGAAAATGCCCAAGGGAACCGAGCTCACCCGAAAGATATTTAGAGCTAGAAAACGATCCCCCGGGAAACAACCACCCTCGTGTTTAATCTTTATTGAGCAAAACCATACTTTACATTTTATACGATAGCGTTGTGACATCTCTCGCGTTCTTCTTCTAACATAACTCCTACGTTCTTTGACGGCCACGATTAATGGCAAAACTTTTCCAACCCAATACCAAGAAGAGAAACAAAAAGGATACTTTAAAAGGATAGAGGGTTTAGTGAGATGGGACGGCAATCTTAGAGATAACTTAGTGCGGAACAGTTCGGAACAAGTGTTAGATGGCCTACTCACAAGGAAGAAGGATACGCCCATCTTCGATAATAATAATAATTATAAGAAAGAGTAATAGTACCTGAATATACCTATCTACAAGTAGCAGAATAGGTGAGTCTTCAACCAAGGTAGGAGGGTTACTTTATAAACGGTAATATTTTGTATAGAAAGTTAGATTAGGCAGAAAATTAACTATAATTAGGATAAGTGATCTAGTGGTGCGATCTGACTTAAATATTCAGTTTAATTTGTGGCTTATTCTCACTTAAAGAAAGTTGTTCATTAGATATAAGTAATTTAAGTTATTCTTAATAAAAGTTGTATTAAGAATTATAAAATGTCTCATCCTTTAGATAATCCCACACCTCTAGCTTACGCGGATCCAACACGACATAGCTATCGCAGGATGGCTATGTCACAGCGTAAGCTAAATTTACATATAACACATTAAAGGTAAATGGCACGAAATACATATGTTTTTGCAAGGTACACACATATAAAGGTGACAACAATAGTAAAGAACATAAAGGAAAAATAATATACATTAATCCAGCATTCTTGCAAATACATCAAAAGTGATATAAATGTAAAATATCAATGCACCGTACCAAAAAAAAAGGCAGGAAACATTTGGGAAAGGAGGGGAAAAAATGGAAAAGGATAGGGAAAAGAGAAAACCTTTGTGACCACATAAGAGTACCGATCCAATCCTACCTAAGGAATTTGATTACGGATTGTAAAGGCAATTTTAACACATGATTTTAGTTTAGAGTGAATGAAAGAATTTATAACAATAGACTGGAATCAATTTTTTACTTTTAGCATTTTGAGAGATGGAAAACCAAAAGGGAAACTGTCAGAGGACAGGGAACACAAAAGGTCAGCGTCCCCAAAGAACCACAAAACAATTGGGAGTAGCTTTAATTTGAAGGATGCAAATAACAAAACAAATGGTTTGTTATAAATTTGGGGGATTAATTGAAGGGGGATTGAATTAAAGGGGTTTGTAAAAAAGAAGGATTTTTTTCGGAAGCCAGTATTGGAGTTTAAAACAACCTCTCAGCCCCTCAATTAATTTATTCTGGGTTTTTGATGATGAAAGGGGCGAGGCGGAATACTCCCCTTTTTACATCATAGTAGTAGCGACTTTAGTAAATTGATTAAATATCATTAAAAATATTATTATGACCCTTTGCCGAAAATATTATGTGCGGTAATAAAGAGTTTTTCTTTATTAAATTAACAGAGTGTAAACCCCCTTTCATTAGACCCCCTCCCATATTAACAGCAGAAAGACTTCATACCCCAGGGGTAGAACAATCTTCAGTGAGGGCCCAAAATTTTGAAACCTAAGGACGTTCCGGAAAACCCACAACACACACACATGTGCTCCAATGATTTTAATCTTTTTATAAATGTTAACCCTCTAGTTTTTTTGAAATGATTGTTTTGTTTAATAAACATGTTTTAATTAACTAGTGGGCATAGGAAAGAACAACTTCCCCACGCGAATCCTACCTTTATTACATTAGGTCACCCCTTATAAGAGCAAAATATTTCATCTAATTTTTTAAATGCCTGGAAAGTAAAATTAAAATTTAAGCGGGATATTTTTGGTTGTTATGCCTAAGGAAGAAAAACATCCATCGAATCTTCATGTATAAAAAATTATATCTATGTTTCTTGTAGTAAACTAGTATATTTAACAATTCCCCAAACAAGAATGAATGAGTGCCGATATTTAATATTCTCTTAAATATTATCTGGGTTTCTTCAAGGGCACAGATAGTTCTTCGTTTTTGAATATTCAAATATTCTTCATACAAATTACACGAAACGATAGTCTTATAAAACCGGGTTTTTCGATAGTCACGCACATCTACATGGTAATCCAATGTTGCTTAAAAACCAAAACGTTTGGTTGTGGTTTCTTTCACAGAAGGGCAAGGACCCGATATAAAAGTTTTTGGGGTATCAGGCATCGTTTTAAAAAAATTGTCAGTTGTTTTAGGAGCTCAACGGGAGGTGCATGCTGTTTCCCCTAGAGCAAATAGCCATCGTGAAATTTTATTTCCAAAATTTTTTGAAAAAACCCTTTCAGGAGAAATATATTTTTCACATTGGCAACGGTTTTGGAAAAGGATCGGTTGCAGACAAAATATCGGGTAACGTTTATAATGAAAAAAAAGAGCAGATGTGGGGAAAGTTTTCAAAGAAGTCCATTGAAAAGACCGTCCCCAAAATATATTTCAAATTTCATATCCTGCAAAACGATGAAAGTATGCTTGGTTGCAGCAAAACGGTTCAATGTGCCCATCACGGACAGTATGAAAGTTTTTTTTGAATTTTTTGATGACTGCATTTCCAGAGGGCGCCGCCAACCGTTTAAATTTTTAACAGGGTATTTTTCGATATTCCAAAATGTCATCTTTAGGCATAATCCCCATACGTTTGAGGAACATAAGAGTAACATTCGTCATGCAATATCGAACATTAATTTTCACGCTCTTCGTAAAGTGTCAATTAATCTGGTAAAAAGAGTTCGATTGTGTGTACAGAAAAATGGACATCATTTTGAACATTTACTAATATTTTACCATATTTGACACCGGGCAATTAAGATAACCGTTCAACCTTTGTCTGCCCTTTATTCTGTTTGTTAAGATAATCTATCTGTCTTTAAAACTCAACCACAAAGGTTGATGTACTGAATTTTGAAACACCCGGTACTAGCTGTAGAACAATGTTTTAATGAATTCCTGAAATATACTTAGATAAATTTTTAAAATTGAATTCTAATTATTCTTTTGTTGTGAAAAAGAGCAATTTTAAGCACACAATGGATCGCACGCACGCGCGCACACGTACTATATTAATGGATTTGAAAAATAAAAAATTGAGATATAGCTTCAAAAAGTGAAGAAAATTTAAAAGAAACAATAATCTCTCTACATAAAAATGGATGTTTGTATACATGGCCTCGCTTCATTTTAACACCATTTAAACGAACACTATGAAAATAGTCTTATATATGTATTTTTTGTGGGGAAGAATTTTGTGCTATCATCTTTGTTTCATCTCCCAAAGGTGGCGCTACAGCATATAAGCTTCTGCACCTTCAATCAATCGCCAAGTTACCAACAGGGTCACCAAAATGATCCCAAAATTCTTATCCTAACGTTTCTATTTTTCCATTGAATTCCATTATAATGAAGGAACGGCGTTGCTTGCGAAAAATTACAATTTTAACATAAAATAAATCAAAAAAAAAGTAATATTAATTTTTACAATCCAAATATAAACTACACTATTTTAAACATTCACTACACAAAATGTGTAACAATGTGCTAATTTTGCTGAGCAGAAATTAGATTAGGAAGGTGTTTTCAAAAATCAACTCACAGGAGAGCGTTATAAATAAATAAAAAAAATCTTTTTATCAGCTGTTAGAATTACAGACTTAAAATTTAACAATTTTTTATTTTTTATTATTCATCTAAAAAATGCAAAAAGTTTTTTGTTTTATTTAATTTGCAATTCACGTTTAATTAACTTATTAAAATTTATGTTATGCATTAATCAGTATAGTTTAATTTTTCAATTCACCCGTGTGAAGAACGGGTATACCGCCTAGTACACTATATATTGTATTCTTGTTCTGATAACTGACGGCAGACCACTACAATTATACTTGTTGTAAAGCAGGGGTGTCCACCCAGCATGCTGGGGGCTGAATGTGGCCCGCAAGATTATTTACAACTTTACAAAATTTGACTATTTTGTACAATATTTTTTGTTTAAAGAGTTATTTTATTTTTTTTAATAATTATATTTTTTGCTTTGTTAAAATTGAATACCATAACTCTTATTATTTTATCACGTTGCTTCTGCTACTGCGAATCTCTTTTTTTTCTAAATTGAAGTTTATCAAACATAAATCGTGCTCAATTTAACGCACGAAAATCTGCAACATCAATTACGATACGCAAATACACATGCATTGAGATTGACTTGCAGAAACTAAGTTAAATAGTTGAGAAAAAGCTATCTCACTAATTAAATAAATTAAACATTATTTGATCATTGCATTATTATCTATGTTTGTATGCATGAAAAACAATGAAAACAATAATAATATATCAGTCTGTTTTAAATTTTCTCTCCAACAAATGTTTGTAATGGATCCAAATCTAATATAAAGATATATATTTTTATATGCGGCCCTCGGGATCATAAATTTCTTCCGAAGTGGCCCGCGAAGTCATCTGGGTTGGCCACCCCTGTTGTAAAGTTACTATATTGAGAAATTAAGCGAATTATTTGCGCTAAATTCTCTATATTGTGCAAACATTTTATCAGGAAGAATCATTTGACAAAATTATCATGTCAAAATGGGGGAGGGGGGATGATTGTAAAACAGTTCTCAAGATAAACATGATAGCCTCACAACTGTCGCGTAAGACTCTTAACAATTTTTTTATACTTCAATTCTCGAGTTCCTGATTACACGTAAGTTATCATGATACATCAATCGATTGATAAAGCTTTGCTAAAATTTTGTGTTTCGTATGTTTTATCATCCAATACGAATTATGAGAGAAATTTCTACTGCTTTTGAAACGTGGTCCTGAAAACTGAGTTTATTTTGAATTAAAGTAAGCAATTAAAAGGGGCTAGGTACGGTGACATTTGGGCAATTTAATGAGTAGCGTGAGGGTTAAGAATTTAAATAATTGATTTATTTACGTCCACGGCTATTAAATACAATATTTACATTTAAATAGAATTTACTCATACTATCGATTATTTCAATACTACGCAGTACGTCCTTTGTGAAGTTAAGGTAAACAGAACCGTGTACTTTTCAGTATTTTATAGGGGACTATTTCCACTCGGTTGGGGTGGGGTGGTCGCATTTCTTAAGGCCTTATCTCACGAACACGTTTCGAGCAACTTTCCAACCAATTTCGAACAATTTCTACCTAGTTGCCATAACAACGGCTCCCAGCAACTTTTTCCCAGTGAGCTGAAAAACTTGTTCTAAATAAAAGTTGCTTGAAATTCCAGCCTATGGGATTCCTTGGCGCCCTACGCCATAATTAAGATGGTGGCTTCGGTCTCGTCAAACTCAACTACATGTGGCGTATAATATTTAACGGCGTATAACATTAACGGTATAATGGTGTATAAGATTCTGACGGAGTATAATATTTGAAACATAATGGTGCTCCATTTTTTTCCCCGTCAACAAAAGCTCGATTGAAATAAAAGAAATAATATGAGATGTTCGTTTTCCTAAGCAGAAAACTCAGCGAGTAATTTTTCAATGTGGAGATAGAGTGCGGCTGACGTCAGAGCATGCCGTTTTGTTTATGGCAACTCTTCACCCTCAGATTGGAGGAAAAACTGGGAGAAAAAGTTGCACGAAAAATATACGTGTGATAACGGCCTTTACACCTCGATTTTCAGTCTAGATTCCGGCTCGTTTGCGGCGTGGTGTTTTTCTCAATGTAATCGGTTGTCGGGGTGAAATCAAATAAAAGACCCCGCAATACTTCTTGGGTGTAAGTGTGCATGTGGACGGTGTTTGATATTCAGATAAAGAAGTCGATTTTGCAGCTTCCTGGAGCAAAATTGCTACAGTGCAATTTTATGATAGCGGAAACAATAACCCCTTAATGGCTAATTATTCTTCATGTAAACAGGTGCAAAAAAGCAATAAAAATGTTTATTGTTTCTTATCTTTTATTTTCAAGTAGAATACACACACTCTAAGTAAAGCACAACATTTTACTTCTCAGTGAATTTATAGATTGAAGAAATAAGTTAAAAATTCTCCTTTCTACCCATAGCAGCAGATGTATTTGTTTGTTCCACAGTAAAAAAATGTATTTATCTGATCTGCTGAGAGACAGGGTCTGGTTTGCTGTGAAAAATAATCCCCACAACCGATATTCCTAGGGGAAAATATCCTAGAATTCCTTGGATTTACCTGTTTCCTTAATCCTCTGTTGAAGAAAGGATTCTTGGGGGAAAATCAAACATGTATTATCTTAAGATTTTTCTCCCGACGATAAGTGGGGTGAAGCGTATTTTGCTTCCTTTACATCTGCTCTGCTTCTTGACTGATGAATTTTCAGGACATTTTATTTAAATTATTAGCTTTTTCACATAATTTTTGTTTGAATATATGATAAATTTTGTGTAAAAGATAATTTTATGTTTTGGAAAGATTATTCTAAAGCCTTTTTAAAAATATTTAATAGTTTATTTAAAATGATACAGAGAGGTTAATTTGACCTGCATATACAAAAAGTAGCATTCTTTTTGCACAACTTGTTTTAACTATAGAGGGCATTTTATGTACATTCAGTTATAGATATTTTTCATTTATATTGATTAATTAGATATGTCTCCATCTTTACATATAAAAAAGTTTATAATAATGCTGTAATAAATTTACTACGCACTATCGCAACAATGTCATCGATTAAGATACCACTCCAAGTTTACAACCTCGATTTTGCATGTGTTGCATGCGCTGAAATGGCAGCGTAAAGGACGTACGTAAAGGACAAGGCATTCTTCTCTACCCCTACTGTTGATCTAGTGGAGCTGAAATAGGGTATCATAACCGCTATCACTGAACTTAATTCAGATACACTTGACGCGCGTTTGGGCAAAAATGGGATTAGCGTCTCAATGTGTGTCGTGTGACTAAGGGTTCAAACATGGAGCATCTAGCATTTTCTCTTACAAAACTTTAAAAATCCCACACAACTGTTATAGGTGGCATAGAATACCTTAAATTGTTCTTGATTTAGAGTGAATTAAAACTGTATGCTTTATGAATCACCCTGTATATTGTATGGGAATTTCTGTATGTAACCCCTCTTTAAGAGTAACTGACTCACCCAAGCTGCAGAAGGGCCCTCTAGGGAAGACTGTTCTTAGATACAGCCTAAGTGATGGAAAAATGTAGTCGCTATTAATAACCATCCATGTTCTTTGTCCTTAACTTTTATTAATGATATTTGTTGTCTGTTTTATTCAACCTAAATTAATAATTATTGAAAACATTTATAAATCCTTGTGCACCACAAAGTATCACTGGGAGCAAGGGACTCATTGACATCAAATCCGAATCTACCATATTTGGTATAATTACTGTCGTCCATCACTTCAAAAATCAACTTTATTATTGAGTATTAGATTGAATTTATCACCCATACGCTATAGTGTTTAGTGACACTGGTTGTTGTACCGTAAGGCATGGGTTCGAATCCCGGAGATGGCGTATATGTTTTTAAACGTACAATTCCATGGCGTCATGGGGATACTATAAATAGCCGTCAAGCAGCAAGTCCTATGATGAGGTTTGTGGAAGGGGAAGAGGAGGGGGGAGACTTCTGATCACCCAGAGTATTCTCTCTCAAAATAGGGTTGTACTGAGACAAAACGTACTGCCACCTGTATGGTGCTGAAAACTACGTCTACCGACAGGCGAACATCTAGCCCTTTACCACGATGATTTTCATGGGCCTCGATCTGACAACGTTAAACAGGTGGCACATACATAACAACACAACAGAATAAATTACTTTATATTTAGTAAGTAAATGTTGATGCATATTTAAAATAATCCAGTAAACTTCAGAATTTTTTTTTTCAAAATTATGGTGAAAGTGATTGTGTTTTTTCGATTGCCTTTCAATTTCAGAATTACACTTTTGACAATCTTCAACCTTTATTTTAAGCTTACGAATATTTCCATTTTATTTTCCAAACCCACTTTTTTAATAAAAACGAAAACCTAATGCAATCCGTACATAATTATAAAACTCGATGCAATTAGTGCATCGTAAGAAGCGTTTTTTTTTATATTAGTAGAAGTATACTTGAAGATAATTGGAAAACATTTTAAAATTCTAGAAGATTGTCAATCTGGAAAAAAGTACGAAAATCCCCAATTAATTTTCTTTTAATCCCTGTCTGCAATCAGGACTGCCCCGATTATACTTTTACGTGTACCGATTGAGGCCAAATAACATCATATGGTTTACTCTAGATGGTAACTAATCCCTTGAATCCAACACTCTTAAGAGAGAACATCCTAAAATTCTTTTTGATCCCTACCACTTTTCTTAATCCTTGACAGAAAAAAGATCTTGTAGTGAGGGAAAAATATGGATCAATAACATGTGGGGTAGATTTTCTTTTCTTCAAATATTTCAATTAAAATAATGGTTTTCTTAAGCTTTTATTTTCAATTTTTTCTACTTTATGTTCATGTTGGTTTAATAAAGAATTATAAGTCTTCAAAACCAATGTCGTTATTCCTTTTTAATACTCATTTAAAAGCACATCTGTTTTGTGTAATATATAGTTAACTATGACTGTTTAAAAAAATTACATATTTTACGCATTGAGTTTTCAGATATATTTTAATTTTGAAGTGAAATATCCTTTGCTTATAATTTATACAAAACTTTCCATTCATTCTTAAACTCTTAATTGCCTCCGGCGTGTATATATGTCTATCTCAACCAGTGCTTGAGTGCCCCGGACGTACATATACGTCCTACAAAGATATGATTATTTTCTTTGCACTGCTATCTGTAAAACTATCCCAAATGGAAAAAAGACGTTAATAGTGCATGGGAAGGATTTACTTACATCAGATAAAGATTTAGCTTATATATTTGTCCTCCTCTTCTACCTCCTCTTCAGAGATGTATGAACAATTAGAACTTGTACTACCTATTGTACAAAATAGAATTACTATTGTGAAAATCACTTGATATAAAATTTTAGTAGAGTAACTTAAAATAAGATGCTTATTGAATGACCCCCTTCAACTTTATATAGTTTAACTTTTTTATATTCCTACTGTTAGATCACACTCACTTTTTACTTTTTTTTCACTCACATTTCATTAATCCACTCAAGTTCAAATAGAATTTTTTAAGCTTGTAGTGGATGGCATTTGATGTTAATACAGATTGTTCAAATATTGCTTCATTAATTCTAATTAATTGATGAATGAATAGTAACAAACAAAAACAATAGTCCAACAGTACATATAGAAATGAAAATCGTTCGTTGTGTCCCTGTAGTGCAAAGGAGAGCACGTTGGACTTCTCATCCAAAGATCTTGCGTTCGAATCCCAACTGGGATGGCCTAAGTTCTGAGAATGCTGACGATCACACACACCTATGTAAAAATTACTGAACAACACTTACCATTTCGACATCAAGCAAGAAGCAAAAACAGGCTGAATTTATTTACTCATTATGAAAACAAAGAGAAAGGGACAATGAACTCTCCCTATTTATACGAGCGAGGCGGTGAATGTCACGTGACTTTTTCTAATGGATGCTATGATTCCTTGACTACCACTCGATAGTTTCTGACGCAATCTTATCTTGAAAATTTACAAGCTGTTAATTCTTAAATTCGATTACAATTTTATCCCGATTATACAGGTAAGCCAGTAAAATAATTAAACTTGGGTCCTGAAGGAATGGACCATCAATAATTAATAATGATATTAAAGAGATTATATATATATATATATTTACGACTATATATATATATATAGCTTTTATATAGTCATGTAAAAACCCAGCGTATCCTTTTAAGATTGATATAATCCATATTTTAAACGCTTATCTATGGATCACAATGCACTTTTATTTAACCAAAATATTTCAATTTGCTAAGCGTTTTTGTTTACTTTAACGCTAAGTGGAATAGAGTGTTAAAAGTAATCTTTGATGATGGGTGTGGGATGTGTAAATTGTAAAAGAAAAAATAGGTATTCAATGAGATATTTACTGTGTCGTTTCACTAAGGTTAAAAAAATTATGAGCCTCGAATATGCATTTTCCCTCATGTTTCTTATGTGATGTTAATAAAGCCACCGAATCTTGCATAATTATCACACATTCTTTGTTGAATACACATTTTTTTCTTTCTTACAATTTTTTTTTGTCACATTAACAACGGCAGCTCTGCTCGATGTCGTAAAAGTTGGAAAATAATTCCCTCGTCCCTCCTTTTTAGAGAAAAATAATCCTGGAATTAGCTTTTTTCCCCTTCTTTCCTCTTTTCTCAATTATCAACAGAAAAATGGCTGTCTATAGAAAAAGAAATCGAATACTATTGTGAGATTTTTTTTCTTCTTTCTTGGAAAAAAATGATTGAGTTTTTCGTGGTTGTTATTTTTCATTTTCACGCTTTTAACAGCGGGCATTTTTATTGTTTAGAAGAAATGCTTTGAAAGAAAATATGCTTTTTAAATATATATGATTTATAAAAGAAAACTAATGGTAGATAAGCTAACAATAATTTTTTTAAATAGCAGAATTGCGAGAGTTTTAATACATTAAAACATATTTTTTTAATGGCCCCGGAAAATTAATACCTGGACATTTTATGGTGCATTACCAATGAAAATGTGTTTGGGTCCAATGTTTTTTCAACTTTATGCAGCTGATAATTTTTTTTTGCGGAGGGGGGGGTCTTATTTTTTCACATTATTTTAAGGTAGCAGTCGTCTTGTGGTCATAGTTTGAACCTAAGCGTTGACGAAATTTCATGCTATCTTTCTTACATCGCAGAACAAAGTTAACTAGCTTCGAAAGATAACTGCTGCACGTGAGGTTCGGTCATATGACATGAACTAAACAAACCTGGCCAGGTAGAGGAGGATTGGAAGAATGCATTTAAAAGTTTTAAATTCAGGTATTATTTTGGTCGCACAAGGCCGTAGTCCCGAATGTTTAAATGTACTAGTATTTTTGCATGTATTTAATAAACCCAAAGAAACAAAAACATTCACAAGAATTTAAAGAAATTTAATAAACGATCTTAAAGTCTTTTCTTAAAAATAAGCGGATATTTTTCTTTGCACTGTCTTTTTTGCCATTGATTTGTCAACAATTGATCAATGTCAACTATTTTTTTAATTTATTTCACCATTGGAATGTATGCCTGAATAACTGTGCTTATTTTTCATAATGTTCCTGATTTTGGATGATATGAGAAAAATTAGCTGCATTATTCATTTCATTTTCGTCGTAGGATTCCGCAATAATGATATTTTTTGAGCTCTATGAACAAACTCCAAAATGTCTTTCTCTGCCATAATCGGAGCTGTGCAGATATTGTTATCATCTACAGCAACGAATTATCTAATGATACAGTAGGACATTCCAATTCGATTATGTTTTCCTTATTTTATTCAATCTCAGAAGGAGTTTCTTTTCGTGTTCATTCCGTGTAAATAAAAAAAATGCATACAAATACATATTATGTCAGGATAGGTGCATTAATTCGTGTAAACCAATTTTTCGTCATAAGCGTTTTCGCTTTAAGGTATCCGATTACGTTCGGAACCGTGATTTTGCAAAAGCGTATAAATGGATATTATTTATGATATTTAGGTCACTTTGGGTTAAAAATATATAAAAATTGTTTTAAGAATAGTATTAAAAAAAAAATTAAAGTACAATATTTTGACAAAATGAACATAGAACGACCAATTTTTAAAAATCTTATTTTGTTAAAAAAGCTTCTATTAATAAATCTCAGGGCCCCAAGATCGCTTTAACGAAAGGGGGACTAGGCTTTGGCCCCTTCGTTGCGGACTGAGTTAAATTATATATATATATATATATATATATATATATATATATATATATATATATATAGGTCAATTCTCTACTAACAAGAGATCACACCCAAACAATAAACTCGAAAACACATAGACAGCAGGAAAATCACACAATGAAGGACAAAGAGTAATCGAGATAATAAATATAAAATGGATGCTACCCATGAACAATACTGACTTAGACAGTTGTATAAAAAAATTAATTTATATAAAAGGGGGGTTGAACATGTTTTTGGCCACCAACCTTCCCCTTTTTTGTAAAAAAACACTGAGAAAAAACCAAAGGGAAAAATAATGGATAGAAATATCTAAATCCATTCAAGATAGAGGTAAACCTAAAAATTGCTTTTAAAATGCAAACCCCGCGCTAATTCTGAGAGGAAACATTCAATTTTTCCAGATTCTATCCCCCAATACAGATTTAAATCAAAAGGTGGCTGAAATGAAATTTTAAAAAAAGATTACAAATGGAAAAAAAAAATTAAAAAATAGTTGCATATTATAGCATAACATAATAACACCAGAGTAAATAGAATAAAATAATATAAGTAATTTCTAATCTAATATTAGACTATGGAATAACTATATCAAAATATTTGTTTATAGTAATAAGTATTATCAATCTAAAAATTTTATTTCTAACTTTTTTGAATATTTTTATTTATAAACTATTAATAAAATAAATTGGGTATTTCTGATTTGCAATATTTAGTAAAATGTGTATAGTTATTTAAAATGTCTGATTTTTTGACAAAAGAAATTTATTACGTTGTATATAATTAATAACATTATTTCTGAATATAGAAACATGTACATTACTTCCCCAATGAGGAACATAATATTAAAATTTAAAATTTCTTTTTTTTATCATAAATATTAGAAACTTTTAAATTTAATAATTTGACATGTAGAAGAAAAAATTTGTTCATTTTTTTTTATTATTTGTCTGTATTAAATTAAGATATTGTGGATAAAAAATTTAATGTTAGGTATAAAATTGGCTTGTTTGCCAAAGATGATTATATCATCTATATAACGATAAATAAAAAATTTAGAATTAAAGTAACTACTTTCAAAAAAATGTAAAAAAATTGGCAAGACAGTTGTCCGGGGCCACCTTGGGGCAATCCTTAATCTGCTGATAATAGTTCCTTTTATGATATATATAGTTTTTTTAAGTAAAAACCTAAGTAAACCAAATCTATCAAAATTAACATTATTAAATAAATTGTCTTTATGTAAATTTACAAGAATATTAATCAAATCATCAATATTACATAGAGTTAAAGAGATTTTCAAAATCTAAAACTATAGACTGAATAAATTTTTATCTTCATTTTCTCAACAAGGATTTGCATTTTTAAGAATGGTTTGAGGATATAATTTTTATTGTTTCATGCAAATATTTCATGGAGAATTTTGCCTGTTTTGCTATTTTTATATATATATATATATATATACATAATATATATATATATATATATATATATACATATATATATATATATATATATATATAATAATAGAGTATATATATTATATATATATATATATATATATATATATATATATATATATATATATATATATATACATATATCTTGTTAAATTTTCAGTCGTTAGTAAAACACTTTCTATGCATCCATTCAAGTTCAAATACTTTTTTTTAAACTTGTAGTGGATGGCACTTGATGTTAATGAAGATTTTTCATTTTTCTATTTATTAATTAAATTTAATAAATGAATAAATAGTAACAAACAAAAATAATAGTCCTACACCCTATATAGAATAGAAAATGGAAAATTGCAAGGACAATCGCTTTCTATTTTGTCTCTTAATATTGTGATTCTGTCATATGTATATACATACTTCTATTAATTGTAACTATTTTATAAAAAGTAACTAAAATAAAATGTTTCTTTGTTGACCTAAGTAGGAATTGATTTAATTTATATATATATATATATATATATTACTTGTTTTCATATTGTTTATTTATGGAAGTTTTATTCCTCAAAAAAACTTCTTAGGGAACCTTTTCTGTATATCTTTTGCTAGAGACATTATTATTTCTTAGCTGATATTTTAATTTATACCAGTGATGAGAAAAGCAACGTTAGTTGGTCTAAGAAGGGGAAATAATTTCCTTTACCTTCTACTATTGGAAGAAAATATGTTGGAGTTCTGTCTTATCCTTTTCTTATCCACTTCCTAATCTTTGGCAAGAGGGAAGCTGTCTCCCACTGGGAGGAAAAGCCAATATCACATTGAGAAGAGAATCTTCCCTCCAAGAAGAGTTTTAAGAAAATAATGGTTTTCTTGAGGGTTTTTAGGTTTAATTTTTCTTTATTTGAGTCAAATCTTTTTCTTTTAAAAATAAAAAAAAAAAAAAAAGAAAGAAAATGATTCTCAGGGAATGTATTTTTAACAAAAAATCACTTTGTGTGAAAAAATAATAGCAATCAGTTACTTATTACTTAATAGTGTATTACAACAGTAAATACACCTTTCTAAAACTTATCGAGAATGTTATAATAGAAGTTGATTAAAAATTTTGTTTATACAAGTCATTTCAGTTGTATTGCAAAAACGAACAATTTCATTTTAAATAATCAAATATTGCATTCAACTGTAAAATAAATAAATCAAATGTAAAAAAGAAAATACTTATGAATGTTTTTCATAGTTTTTTTTTTCTCCCTATTATTTTCATAAATGGTTTCCTCGAACTATTGGTAACACAAACGCTTGTGGTTTCCATTCAAGGGTAAATGAGGCAATAAACCCTTGCGGATATTCCACTCTGCTGCAAACGACTTCGAATGTACGAGCTGACAAGCAGATTGAATCTGTTGTGCGTGAATTCGTGATGTGGCTACACGGTCTATCACTGTCATGCACGCAATCCGTCTGTCATCACGGGTAATGGTGCAATGAGGTGGGTGGTGTGATCGGCCCCGTAGGTCCGTCGTTCCCCCTGCATCCAGTGATGACAATTCCATATCCCATTTGCTTGGTCTTGTCCAATACGTTGACCGATCTCTCTGAAGGATAAACCGCAATCCCTTTAAACTACTATTCTTCCTCGTTCGAATTCAGAAACTTGGTCAAAGGTTCTCGATGTCTTCCACGAGGCATAGGTAAAGAGTTTAAGCAAGAAAAAACTTACGAAAAAACAATTGCCGTACTTCAAATCACTAATTTGTTCTCTATATAGCACTTGCGTCTGCGCTATAATTCTAATGATATGTATATTTCAAAGCTGTCATGATGTAAATTTCACATGGTTTGCATGCTTCCTTCAGGGTGTTGCATTTTGTGTGGTCACCTGTGTAGTATATGAATCGGGTGGACATGTTATACTTACCCATATTACAAAAATCATATAATTTGAAACTTAACTGTAATTTTTTTTCCTTAGTTGTAGATTTTTGTTCCCTTCAATATCTTCTTACTTTCTATTTTGACAAGGCAAATTCGATTCATTCTGCTGGGAAAGCAGAAGGGTATTTTGGTATTAAGATGAAAATATTTCTTTCCCGTTTACATTTAAAGATAGAAATATCGTGCAATTCTTTACGATCCACGCTTTTACCTAATCCTTGGCAGAAGGAAAAAATTCTTTTTGAGGAATAATTTTTATATCACCTACATGATATTTTTTTTTCAAAACTTCATAAAATGCAAACTTTCATTTCTCATAAACTACCTAGTTATCATTTATGAAGCAACGAATATATCTGGAAGAAAAAAGAAATTTGTTTTAGATGTCCCGAAATAAAACTTTATTTATTTATTTATTTTCAGAAAAAAAGATTACAAAAAACTAACAGAAAGAAATGTTTAATGTAAATTTACAAAATTGTATTGATGCATAAAATATACTTTTTTATCGGTTTTTGTTTGTTATTTGTGCAAATATTTTTAGCTGCATTAAATTTAACATAAACTGAAAATACACTTTTATGTACTTAATAATGGACTTATTTATTTGTTAAAGATGTTTCTTAAATAATCAATAAAATAAATAAATTAAAGCTTTTATACATATCTTTTAAAGAGTATTCCTGATATCGTATCCAGAAAAAAAAAAGGTTCTCGAAGAAATATTTTTCAAGCTAAAAATATCTTAAATCCTTATACATATTTTTAAATCCCAAAGGCTGTATATAATACTTTTACTCTTAAAAGAGTGGCAAAACAACTCGAGATGGAAAGTTGTCTGTAATAGTCTAAGATGGTAAATAATCCCTTCATTCTCATCTCTTGGGAGAAAATATCGTTGAATTCTTTTATGTTCATTCCTTTGCCTTAATCCTCAGTAAAAAGGATGCCATTCCAAAGAAGAAAAAAAAAAGCCATTGCCACCTATTTCTTTATCTCTCTAGCAAAAAGTTTATGAAATGGTGGTTTTCTCACACGCTTACAACACATTTTTGTTTAAATTTTTTTCGGTAGAAAATATCCTTCTATTAATATATCGATGCATGTATGCATTTCTTATGAATGCCTTGATGGTAAAATAAGATTTTGAATTGGTGAAGGATTTTATAATTTGAAACATTAGATAAACTTTCAAAATAAAAAATAATTTTTAGAATTAAAAACTTGTATTAGGCGCTGAGAGTTTCAAAAATTCTTATTTGACTCGTTTTTAAACAGAACCAGTTTCTCACGTGTCATATGTTGTTGTTTTTTAAAGTGTTATACTAATAAGGTAATAAGATCGTGCGTAGATTTTAATCTTATTTTTAAAGAGTATTCTTTTCATGTTTCAAGAGGCTTTTTCTTTCTGGTTATAATCTATTTTGAATTGTGATCACTGAGGGGACACAATACGATTCAATTGACAAAAATCGGTCAATAATTCAAATAAAATTATATGTTTCATATAAATTTCTGTAACCTCACAAAAATTGAAAGTTTAAGAAATTCAGAGCTGTTAAAGATTTTATGATTTTTTTTATTCACATCCCAGCCGCAAATAAAAATTTTCTAAATGCATTCATCTCAGAAAGAAAAGAAAATAACTCATTTATCTTCATTTAAATTGCAAAGGCATTTTTTCTATTGTTCCTAATGCTTTGAATTTTTTTTTTTACCTATTGCTAATAGTACATATAACAATTAGCATTTTGATAACAAAATGTGTTTTACATAGTCCATTTACATTGCTTAAAAGAAAAAAATTGTAAAAACCATGAAATCAAAGATTTTTGTAAAAATCATACGATGTCTTCTTAAATTTGATAAATGCACGCATTTTAATATTCATATATCAAATATATATTTAACAAAATGTTAAATATTCTAGAGAAGTAATTGAAATAGTGAGTTGCTAAAAGTCAGTCTTATTTTTCTTCATGAAAATAAATTTAAAAAATACTTTTCAGGATTTGATGTTGAATGTTTTAACAAGCTCACATTTGTTGATTATTTGAGAAATAATTAAAAACTTTTTAAAAAACAATTTTTAATATTTTGGTTTTAGTTTGTAAAATAGATTAAGTATACACCACTGATGTTGAAAACATTTGAGGCGAAGTTCTAAATTGTATGTTCAGTATTTATATGAAGTAGCTCTTGAATAATACAAAAAAATTAAGTCGTGAGATCTTAAGTAGTTTTTTGAATAGAAACAATGGAAACAATGAGTAATGAATGAAATATTTAAGCAAATACACCAAAACTGGAAAAATGGAAAATGTTTTATTAGTATCTTTAGCTGCGAAAAGTGTTGAATTAATACCGGTAAACAAAATGCACGATAAAGTATGTTGATATTTCAAATGATATATATTTTTAATGATAAAATTTTTATCACACAAACACACACGCATATTCATACACATACACACATACATATACATACGCATACGCATGCACACATACATATACATACACATATCACAAGCATGCACACACACACACTTCTTCGATAAAGCAAAATTTGAGATAAAATGGTTGATGCATTTCTTACTCTTAAAATAAAATGGGTTTTATTAAAGAAAGTTGTGTCCCATATTTCTTAAATGCTGCTTATTATGCATGAAGTGCTTTTGAAAATTAAGTGATTGTAAAATGCTTACAAATACCGATACCTTACATCATAGGTTCCCAAACTTTTTTGTCTCATAGACCCCTTGCCATGGTTTTCGGTTTCAAGTAAACCCCTGCTTACCTAATATTGAATTTTTACAAACTTATCAACTGAAATGCCTTTTTGACAGCTTTTCTACTTAATTCAAGAGAATGAAACTTCGAACTGTAGTGAAGTGTAGCGTTTAAAATTTAACAAGCGCATGTTAATAAACTAAATTAAAATTAAATTAATGCATAAAATAACTGAACAACAAACAAATGAGTTTATTAAGATGGATGAATCTGGTGCTTCAATAACAATGTTTCAACATTTAATATCAATCTAGTCAGGTTTAACCATAAATCTCCTTTGTTAGTAAGTGTCCAGTTTTCTTTTCTTTCCTTTTTCTGTTTTTGAGGTTGGCAAACTCACTGAAACTTTTTCTCAGTTAATTAAAGCAATTAAAAACTTTGTCATGATATTCCATAATTTGTAAACAATAACAGGTACGTCTTTTTAAAGCCAAAATTGCTGATATCTGTTTCTAAACTTTATTTTAAGATCTTCGTTAGAGCCTATTTTGATCAGTACCTATATGTTGAACGTAGGTTAAAATATTCTGACAGATTGTCGTGACAAATTGAAAAAATCGTGATGTCCAATATTATACTTCTTTAGCTTAATTTTGGAAAGAAATTCTGCAATGGTACTTGCCTTAGTAAAATTTATGCTGTTCCCTTTAATCACAAATTAATCTCATTAAATTTAGTAAATAAATCAGTTAAATTGATAGCATCTGGTTTCCATAAAACTAAACACTTTTTTTTAAAGATTAAAGTTCCAATCTGGTTTAATGAGGGTCACTATCATATACCCCTATTTACACTTCATAGACCCCCAAATTACTTTTTCACATTCTTGAACCCCTTGCAGGCTGTCATAGAATCCTGGGGGTTTATATAGACCACTTTCTGGTATCACTGCCTTACACGATTACAAATACCAACATGTCACTTTCCAGGGTTAGAAAACCCCCTTTAGGTGCTAGCTCAGGTGTTGTCTTTGTCACTTGATTATGGTTCAAAATTACATAGTCCGTTGCCAATAGATCTTGTGTAACTTTGATGTGCAACGTTAATATAACTGTTTCTCTTCCCCTTTGTTCAACATAACGATTTCTCTGTAAATAATCAAGATAACGGTTTAAATCAGCGTTCGCAAAACTTTTTGTGACCTCATGGACCAGTAAATTCATAATTAAATCCCGTGGACCACTAATAGGTTTTTCTTAATTGTTAAATATATTTATAAAAAAAAATATGATCTAGAATACATGAAATGTACCTATTTAATAAAATGAAACTATTAATTGTAACCAAATTATAAAATCTTTATTAATAAACCATAATAAAATAAACAAAATAAACAAGAGCTGTCTGATTGATTGATCAGTCCATGTGGTTTGGTGAAGTACTATTAATGCTATTATTATCTTTCGCAATACTTTTTGAATTACTAAAGAAATGCAGAATATCTTAGCTTTTACTCATTATAGGTTTGATATATTTGAATCTAAAATATAAAAAAAGAGTAGAAATCTAGAAGAGTCAAACTAGTTTTATCCCAATAAATATCAAATAAAAGAAATTATGTACATGGTTAAGATTTTAGATCGTACCTGTCTTAAAAAACACCAATATGTACAAAAACTTCCTTAATAAACAAACTAACATATTGGATATATTTTACATTGAACTCAATACGTCCGTAAGCCCACCCTTAAATGCTACAACTGATATACATATGCAGTGTACAGGATAGTGAAGCATTAGAAAAGTGAGAAGTGAGACGAGACAAAACACGTAGTTAAAACAATGCTGCTATATCAGTGCGGCCTATTTTCCGTGGGCGTTATTCTATGAAGTGGCGTTTTTATAACTTTTCAGGTACTGTTATGAATTGAATTATGCTTCAATGCATCTTAAAACATAACGTGATGAGTAAGTATATTCCACACACATTTTTCTGGGGACCTGCGACATTTTCTCACGTACCACCACTTAGGCAGCCGCTGGTTTAAATGATAATCTAATTTCAAAGAGACGATGGCAGGCTAAAATTCTTTTCTAAGTATTTTCAAAATCAGATGCTGTTCAAAATTAAAATTCATGACTTAACTAAATTTCTCATTTTAAAAAAATGTTCATTTAGATGTATGTTATAAACCCATCTCTATTTTTAGAAGCTCTACACCAGATCGATTCAGTAACTTAAGTTTAGTTGCTTCCAGTTGCACGCAATGTTTTTAGAATTATACCTCTTGTGCTATGATTTTCAAGTTAAAAAATAAAATGAATATGATGTTGGCTTCCACCAGAAACATAATGACTTCCATTTTATGTTGACGGAGGAATTTATTTGCATAATCACATAAAATTATGAGCTCTCTGTCCCAATCTTTTCAGACTACAACTTATTATTTTCTAACTTAAATTAGATTTTACTGTTTTTTGGAAAATTTTCTGTGGTAACTAGATTTTGCTGATTTTTAAATTTTATTTGGTTAGTTGAACATAGTTCAAAAAGGGGCATAAAAAGAAATCATTTATGAAATATTTTATTCTTTTCTTTAAAAAGATGTTTATACTTTGTCATTAAAGTTTGTTATTATTAAAGTAATTTCATTCTTAAAAAAATTATAAATTATTCCACTAAAGATCTTGTGCATATAAATGAAAAATTACATATTTTTCAAGGAATTATATATATTTTCATTATTTCACTAGTTCATAATGTTCTAAGATATGTCCGAAAACTTTGATTCCAATAGGTTAAATTATAACTTTCGATTAAATATAATAATTAATTTTAACAATCAATGTTTCTATATCTGAGCACTGATATACATGTAGGAAAACTAATTGTTTGTAGAAGTTGTTGGTTGGTAAATTCAATAATTAAGTGTTTTTAAGAGAGTAAACTCCATTTTGCCAAACAAGCGATAGTAAAACAATTGAAAGAAAACTAATTATATAGTTCAGATTAAGAAGTTATTTTAATACTGATAATAATGAAATGAGAACGTTTATGTGATTTTTTATCGCAGTCCACCAAGAACCCTAAAGTGAAGATAAATAAAGAAGAGTTTTTGCCTATTTTTGATAATTATTTTTAAAAAGCCATGTATTACTTTAGTGCTATACTATTCTTTGAAGTTAGTTTCTTGAATAAATTAAAATATCTGATGCATTTTTTTGAAAAAATAGCTTTAAACTTCTGAAATTGATTAAAATCTTCAAAATGAAAAACTAAGTATTTTAACTACTATTTTTCAAGATTTTAGAAATCCAAGATGACTGAATGAATTCTAGAAAGATGAAGTGTTAACATTCTTAAATTGGTTTCAAATGCAGAAATTCGGGCTATAAGGATGTGTGTGATGATAATTAAATTAAAACATATCGAAAACACCATTTAATATGAATTATTCCATGAAATCTTAACGTATTCAACACCTGGTATTTTCTCACTTCAAATTCTAATCCCATTTATTCCTTTTTGAAAATTTCACTCCAAACCTTTCCACGTGCTGTTCTCCATTCGAAACTTAAACTAAAAGATGATGATTTAGCAATTATTGAAAAAAATGCAGGAGGTTATCAAAATAATGAAAACACTAGATTTATAAAGAATCCTTTATTAGTATAATGTAGAACCTTCTATGTGGCATGTAATACAGCTGGGATTCGCCAAGGAATTGATTCATACAAGTGCTGAATACTGTTTAGAGGAACATTGTACCATTATTCATGGAGATATTGTAACAGTTCTGGGCCAGATGCCAGCGCAGGATTACGATTACGTATTGAACATTCTAAAACAGACCATAATGGCTGAATTATATTGAGGTTGGGTGACTGGACGTGCCATTGTAAATATTTAACTTCATTGTCGTGTTCATTAAACCATGATTGGACAAATCCCACTGCGCGGGTAGGTCCATTATCCTCCAGGAAACACAAATATTGCATCATAGGATGAAAATGACCAGGAAACATTTCTCTATACTTCTCCCCAGTAATCCTTCCTTTCTGGATTACGATTGGTTCAGCCGCAAACTACGTCACGGATGCCTATATCATAACGGATCCTCCTCCGTGCTTGACATATGGAAAGAGACAATCACGATCATAGGTTTTTGCAGGTGTCCTCCAAACATACACCCGTTGTAATGTAGGGAAACGTGGGAAAGACAATTTGTCAGACCGTATTACTTTCTTCAACATCAATCGACCAGGTTTTGTAAATGGACACAATTGTAGACGACATTGTATTAACATCTGTGACAAGGGCTTGGAAATCGGTTCTCTGCGGTAACTGTTATGTTTATGAAGGTGCTTTCAAACTGTAATCATTGACACTGGAGAATTCAGGTGTTGATTAAACTCTACGGACAATTTTGCTGCAATTGTTTGCTTTTATACCCGTCATTCTCTCTTATCACTAAGATTCTCTTTCCACCCACCGTTTTGTCTTACCGCGCTGTATGTATGCTGCCGTGACTTTTGACACAGTGCCTCCAGAAACGATTAAAAGTTGAGATGTTTCGGTTGCACTTGTTCCAGCTAGACGGGATCCTATAATTAGGCCTCTTTGAAACTCTGTGAGGCTCAACATTTTTCGCTTTTGAAAAAAATCTAAGGCTTACAGAATTACAATAAAGTTACCCACTTACTACCACAATAATAAACTTTTATTTGTAAAAATTCTTGTAGCTATTATTATATTATAATCGCTTATGATGTGCACTTTACAAAAGTGTCACCCATATTCATAGGGTTTCCATTATTTTTATTATCACTTGTACATTTCTACTCCAATCAAACACAGTTCGTATTTGTTTTACATTGTTGAGATTTTTTGAAAGTTGTTCCTTATGAATGAATAACAAACATTGTCTTAAAAATAAGAAACCTTTCTTCCTTCGAAACATTACAAATATATTGTATATTCGTGTATATGACACCCCTTTTCACACAAAATTGAGATAAAAATTTACGAGTGAGCGTCTTACGCTGGATTAAAAATGATAGCTTTGAAAGCAAAGAAAAACGAGTATAAAAGTTAGATTTTCTTCACTTTTATGTAAGTACTGTTTTTTAAAAAGAAATGACATACTTTTTGATCGACATGCCTTATGAATATTAAATAACATGGAAGGTGTGTCATATTTGTCGTCCGTTATATCTTCATGCGTATCACCGAATTCTTTGTCATCTTTTCAACATTACTGTTATTCTGATTCGTAAATAAATAATTATCTTCGGTTCCATCTAAATTGTTAGATGTGCTGCATTTTTTAAATCCTATTATTAATTCACAATCTCCCTATATTTTGTTCAAATTTTCAATCGTTAATAAAATACATTTTAAAGCGCTGAATTGAGCTGAAATTTTATATACACAATTATTTTGGTTGACAATGTGGTAATTTTATTATATTTTTTTAAAAAAAATTAGTTGATTATATATTTTATATTAGTCGATTATATATATATATAAAGCTAGTTATTCAAAAAATTACAGATACCACCACGTTGGCATTTTATCAAGTTAGTGACCCTTTTGGTGACTTGTGTCAAAACTCTAAAAGATTTTTCTCGCATTTTAAAGCACTTACTCGAGCTGAAATTTTCTATGCACGATTGTTTTGGCTGACAAAACGATAATTTAATTATAATTACCTTATAAAATCCGGCGTATAACGCGCACTTTGAACAAAAAAAATAAGATCGAAAATTATGGGTGCGCGTTATACGCCGGGTATAAAGACGATAGCTTTAAAAATAACAAAAAGGATAGGTATAAAAAAAAATTTACTTCTAGATGTATCGAAACACTGTTTATTTAAAAGAAACGACTTGCCTCATGAACAAGAACAGTTGTAGCTCTAGAAGTATACTTTTTTTTCAAAAGTGTGGTATAATACCTTGAACAAATTACTTCAAATCATAAAAACAATGTATATTAATATTTCAGATTTCTTCGTGAAAAAGGGGGTGCGTGTTGTACGGCGAATATACCTAAAAATTAAAAAATTTAGCTTGAAATATGGGTGCGCGTTGTACGCCGGGGCGCGTTATACGCCGGATTTTATGGTAATAAAATTAATTGATTCAAATTAATTATTCAATGAATTAAAGATACAGAGTCACGTTGGCTTCGTTTTTAGCCACTTGGTCAAAGCATTAATAGATTTTTTTCCTAGCATTTTAAAACAATCACTTGAACTGAAATTTTATATACACGATTTATTATGGATGACAATACGATACTTTAATGATAATTAATAAAAATTAATTTCTACTTAATATTGCGATTCTGTAGTATGCCATATACATATTTATATGGATTGTAATTATTTGATAAATGAAACTAAAATAAAAATTTTCTTTGTTGACCTAAGTAGGAATTGACTTTAAATACTTTTTTTTATATTACTTGTTTTAAGTGTAGTATATCCAGCAATCAGATTCATTTTCATTCCATGAATTTATTATTCACTTATACGCCATTCACTGACAGTTATGACGCATTTGGTGCTCTTTCGTATTTTTTCAACTTCCAACATTTGCTGTCATTTTAAATTCGTTTAAAGGGTTTCTTCATATACAACCAATTAAAGGCCCAATTGATGCCTAGAATAGCTGTCATGTCTGTGTTGCACTGTCAGAAGTTTCTTCACATTTTCTGTTAGATGGTATCTGAACATGTCCCAAACTAAAATGCTGAATATTAAACCCTCTTGTGTGGACATTTGTGCCAAACATTTTCTGTTTGGTTATTACTTTAATGGACTGTACGCGAAATTGTTGTAGAAAAAATCCAAATGATTTAATTTCAAATTAATTAAGGCGACTTCCCACATGAAATCTTTCGAACGAACTGAAATCATATGACAGCAACATTAGAGATTAGACAAAACAATCCTGTGGCAACCCTATAAGTCGCTAAAATTAACAGATGGCCAAGCTGTGGCGCTAACATGCCAAATTAGATGTTTACATAGGCATTAACAATTTCTTTTAGATACATTTACGCCATTTTCTTGCTATCTATCTATCTTCTCCTTTATTTTCTTTCGTAGTTTGAAATTTTTTTATTCCATTACCGGATTTAATTTAAAATCAAAGCCTAAAACCGTTCAGATTTCGTACTTTATTATAAATAAGAGCATTACAGGGAATTTTATATTTTTTTCTCTCTTGTCCTAATTTTAATGATAGTTTCTCTCCATGTCATTAGCTGTAGCACTGCTTCATTACTGGGAACATTACGAATTCCATTAAGCAGCTTAAATTTCACAGCAGGTACGGTGGGTTTTTGTTTCAAGCTCTTATTATAGTTCGAAATTTGAGAATTTAATTTTTCGTCTGTGGCTAGTTGCACTTTAATTTATAATCACTGTCAAATTTTAGAAATCGTTACACATGCCCTTTTGGTACTGGGTTAAATTCTCCTTTTGCTTCGTAATGCTGTAGTAACAACTCTTTCATTTGTGGTGTTCTTGCGAAGTTGTTTATTTCTGAACTATTTCCACATTGAAGGCAAATAGGTGGATATTGCTACAAATGTGCAGATGTCTGCCTTGTCAATACATCAACCATCTAAAGTATGATTATAGTTAAAGAAAGTATTACTTCAATGACCACGATCTTTCATATATATATTTATGATAAATTACTACTAATCTTTTTAAGCAGTATCGAATAAATTGTACTTTATTTCAGTGCTACGTTACATTTGTTTTATATTTTAAAAATTGCAAACAATGTTATATTGCTTGTATATATCTAAATTCTTCTTAAAGCTCTGAGTAGATCTTTTTAAATGTCTCATATTCTTATTTAACGTTAGACGATTCATTTTTCATACCTTCAAAGTTCAGATCAGCACGAATAAAAGTTTATGAAATTTGAAATTTGGACATTTTTTATAAGGAATTAGATACGAAAAAACCGACTTTGATAATGAAATAATTTTATTTGAGAATCCATTTTCATATCATAAATAAGTTAAAATTGATTAGTTATTACACACTATAGTTTCTTTCCATTCGAGCCGTTACCATTTGTTATCAAGTTCGCACTTCTGTAATGAGAAATGTGGGAGTTATTAATCGTTTCTCTTTTTTTTCTTCATTGGGCAAAACATGTAAATCTATAATTAATTCTTCCATTGTAAAAGCAATTTAGAATGGAAATATTTTTATTTAAATTGGCGTTAATTAAGCCAGAAGGAGCGTTTTGATCCGTTTACTAATACTGGTTTGAGAATACTGAGAAGACACATTTTGTTGAAGTATACAATTAACTAAGTGAATAATCATAGTATCATTAACATGTAATTTCAAAAGTAGATCTTTGTGATTTATCTAATTCTTCAAATCAATTTTATACCCTTTAAAGACAATTATGCATGATAACGTATTCCTTTTCTTGCATTTTATTTATTTTAAATCAAGACTAGGGGCGTGGTGTACCATCTTCTTAAAAGTGGATCAACTCCCATTGTACAAATTTACAATTGCTCAAATTGTAAAACTGTAATTTATATGTATTATGTAGTTCTAAGGTATTCGTAGCTAAGAATAAATTTATTTTAAAAAGTATCCTGGTACCATCTGTTACAGCTAATCTTAACTCTTTAGAAATTTATAACAACATTACAAAAAACTTTTTTATGCAGATAGAGTTACAACTAGTAAAGACTTTTCAGTATTAAATTATTTAAAAATATTTATTCTGATTGTAATATAATCAAAAATATTTTCTGTTACTATTTTTTAAACTTATATATAAATTTGGATGAATGATATTTGAATGAGAAAACACAATCTGTCTGGAAATTCTCTATCAGCATTAAGCACGAAATTTAAAATAAGTACCGTGATGTTTAGATTTCTTAGAATTAATCCAACCTCAACCATACAAATTTAGTAATGTTCCAAAAATAATATACTCAAAAAATATGTATTCTTGTATCAAAATCTAACACTGGAATCAGATTTTCTGTAACAATAAAAACCTCCACTCAGTTCTTGATTAAGGAAGCCGAATTTGAGCATATATAAATCATTTACACTTCAAATTAAAGTAATATCTAATTTTGACTTGCACATACTATGTATGATACTATGAACAACACTATGTACGAAGGTTGATCAGAAAGGAAAAGGTTACTAGTCGAATAAAGAAATATTTATTAAAAATAGACAGAAAATACGAAAAGGAATTAAGAGGCATAGCTGCCTATCATATTTCGACATAATCACCAAGTCTATTTAAGCATTTATCAGAACGCAGAACCAACTCGTTTAACCCGTGTTGGTATAAATCAAGCCCTTGCCCATTGAGCCAGGCCTCGTCGCATGATTTCACAGAACTGCCTTGGAATATCGCAACATATCAGAATCGATATGCTGCAAGCTACCATAGCTCAGTCTCAGCTCGGACGAGATTTCCCACAGAGTTACCCGTCGATCATTTTGAATCATTCTCCAATTCGTTCTGAGGTGATTTCTGTTGTGGAAGAACTTGGCTCGCCGCTCCCTGTCATATTGCGGCATTGACATCCTTTCTGTCTGAATGAAAAGCGAGACACAATTTCGCTACATGTTGTCTATTCAATGCAGATGCAGACACATTCTTTGCCCACAAAAATCGAATCATGGCTCACACTTCCAAAAGAGACCGATTCCCTAAGAGTCTTGCTATTTCAATCATCTCGAACCATCTGGGAACTTTCACTACCTACCTGTAAACCAGCTTTATGACAAGTAGCGCCATTTGTCTCCACTTCGGGGAAACAAAATTTCTCCACAAAATGTAGCTTTCAAATCCTGAGACTTGTAATCTTTTTTTCTGATCATCCCTCGTACTAAATAATGTATAAGGGTAATCCAAAGACTGTTCAAAAACTATCCGACCTTTTGCCGGAAAAAAATATATTAGTTACTTTGCGGAATTGGAATCCTAATCAGATTCAAAGTATATGCCTCATTGTGCTTTTAAACACTCATAGCCCAGATTTCCTCCCACTGCCGAAAACAATTCTAAAATGCTTCTTTTGGAATGGTGTTCAACTCCACTGTCGCGTTCTGCACTATCTCAACATTAGTAGGTAGTAGGTAGATACTACTAGTTACAAGGGGGTCCTTTCAATGACATTTTCATTTTCGGAAACACCCTGAATTCGCAAGGAGCAGATTTCAGCATTTATAGTGACCATTATGTCCTCTGAAACTGCAAGATGGAGTTCTTTCTGTTCCAACGTTAAAAGCTTGGGAGCAAATTTTGCAGCCGCTCTGAGCAAGTTCACACACAGTTGCATGTGCAGAACCGTTGCTGATCTTAACTTATTCAGCAACCTCTCGTACTGTCAAACTACGATCTTTCATTGTTAGAATTTTTACTTTTTAAACAAAGGCTGCATTTTGAATGGTTTGGGTCTCCCAGAATGCTGGAAGCTCTCTATCGATGTGCGGACAGTTTTAATTGGTTAAACCACTTTTTAATTTATGTGATCACCGTAGTATCGTCCCCAAACACTTGCTGAATCTTACGAACTGTTTATTTTGACAAAATTTGATTCAGGACTTCTGCTCAAGACGTTCAACCATCTTTAGAAAAATAAAACAAAGCCAATGAACACGTATAGGAGGACCTCACTCTACAGTTTGCTGGCAATGACAGGAATACTGGAGTGACAGGAAAAAAGTTCAAACATACACAATAAGCTGTCAACTGTCTTTGTGTACAGTGGTGCCGCTTTAGAATCTCTACTGTGTGTAGGAAAATTCAAGGTTGGATAGTTTTTGAATTGACTTTGTATACTCATTAATCTTGAAATATCAGCCTAAGTTTTCGATATTATGTTTCATTAGAGCCTTATATCGATTTTCAAGATATTTTCTAAAAATTGTCATTCCCTTCAAACTGTTATTCCTTAATAAAATTCAAGTGTTAACAATTAATAGTACTGCAATAAATAAAACAGATTAAATTGTTGATAAGCACACAAGAATATATTCAACATTTACAAAATTGAAAAAGGAACACCGTAGGCTTACACTTAAATTTGCTCAAGAGTGTTTTGAAAAATTCATTTCCGTTTCTTATATAGGAATGAAATAGTGATAATTATCATAAGATTATATATAAAATTTTCCAAAAAGCAAGGCTCACAATAAAAAAAAAGTTTTTTTGGAGTTCAGGGAAATACGTACCAAATTGTGGAATTCAGGTTAGCTTAGCAATTATTAATTTCTAGTCCGGTTAATTAATGGGGATGAAATTTCATTCATTCATTTCAATGATGAATCAATTCATTTTTTGCATTCCTATTTACTTTTATTTACTTTTATTCTTTTTATATTCCTATGATATTAAATAATTTTTTAAATTGCTTTTAGTAATATTTTTATTCTTGTATCCACTAATAAGTTTTCCTTGATTTTATTTAAAATGTGTACATCAAGTAGCAACAATTGAAAAAGCTTCTATAAAATAAATATCTGAAATAAACGGTAATATATTGTCAAAATTACTAAAGATATAAGACATCCTATTTATATTGTTTTATAAATATGGGTAAGTTTTTCTATATTAATGCTAAGTATCCCATAATTAATTAACATTTCAATATATATGTAATATAATAAAAAAAAGTGAAAAAGCTCTAAAAGCTACAAAGCCAAAGAAGAAAGAAATAGGAGTTCATGCGACGCAACAAATGTAGATACAAAAAAAGTCTTTGGATTAAACAGGAGACTATGATTTCTAAAACTGTCGCTGGATTAGGTCAGCGATTAAGGGTTAGCAATGCTTTATGGATCCACCTTCCCCGTACAGCAGAAATTTTATATATATATATACATATATATATATATATATATATATATATATATATATATGTATGTATGTATTTATGTATATATGTATGTATGTATGTATGTATGTATGTATGTATGTATGTATGTATGTATGTATGTATGTATATAGGTTAGAGTTAAAGTGAGAAATCCGTTATTTCACAGAATAACTAGGTATTTCATGTAATAACTAGACAAGTCAGTTATCGAATATAAAATTATTAAATTCCACGATTTAACTAGATATATTATAAAATAACCACACTACTTGATCGTTAAAGTATGAAATACGGCATTCGAAAGTTCTTTGGAGCGGCTCTAGCTGCTTTGAGATTATTGCGATTAGGAACTAGAGATGGACTAATAAGAAAAAAATTGTACTCTATATATCAGTTCAGTATATGTCAGCGAAAATTAATTTCCGTTGAAGAAGTTCCAAACATTGACACAACGCTTCGATCTGTTGCAACAACTCAAAAGTTGCGGTACTGAACAACAATTTAAAAAGTGCTCGTGTAAAAAAAAAAGTGTAGTAATAAAAAGTGTGCTTGTTTAAAAAATAATAAGCAGTGTAATCCGATGTTTCATCACAACAATCTTTGCTTTAATAAATAATGAAAAGTAAAATAATGGTATATCATAAAATTTAAATTAATATTCTCTGCACAATATTTTTAAAAGTTTACACGATGCTTTTATAAAGAAACAGTTTTTGTCCCATCATGATTTTTGTTGATAATATTTAAATATAATCTATTTATGCAACATATTCTTTTTCTCTTTATATTTAACTAATGTTAGTATTATGAACAACAATAAATTATAGCATCTGCATTCCCATATTACTTATCAATTATTCATCCGCAAAAGGAATAAAATGTATTTTTCGAGAGGTTTTAGTTATTTATGATCAATTAATGTATAAAATATCATTGAAACTGATTATTTCTCACTTTAACAGTCAATCATCAGTTACTTTATAGAATACCTAGTTATTTCTTAGAATAACTATGTAAAGTATGAAATTTTTCATCTATTATATACTTTAACTGACTTGTCTAGTTATTTCATAAAATAACTGAATCATACACTTTAACGGTAACATACATACATTGATCAAGCCTACAGAGCAGTTAATTAATAAATTAAATTTAAAAATGCGTTTGTATGTAAATTAAATAACTTGTAATTATTAAAACGGAAAATTAAATTACACCAAACTAAAAAATTAAAAATTTAAAAATTTGTGAATCAGAATTCAATGCATATAATAATTTTAGTTTTACCAAACTACTGTCGTTCCATCTATGAAAACAATTTCTTTATGAACATTAAATATTTTCCACGTTTAGACGGCCTCAATTAGATAAAGAAAATTAATTCCCTGGCTTTATTTTTAATAGCATAATACAAGAAGAAAATATCCTCTCTCGATCACGTCCATTCTGAAAGTACAAATAAATAAGTCGTAAGCGCATCAGAAGTTAAAACACTAGATAACTATTATGTCTGTGTGCACACACAAATAAAAGCTCTTTTCTGAAAAATTCCATCACTAACTATTATCATTACTATTTCTTTTCGAAAAATAAATTCTTTCGCTAACAGAAAGGTAATCCATATACACAGAAAAGGCAAACACAAGCACAGACACCTCCATTCAATCGATAAATTCTTTTCCATATAAATAGACTTTGCTTTTAAATGGACCAATAAAAATACACGACACCCGGGCGTTTTTAATGAATAAATAAATTGATGGGAACACACATTCACACAAAACAGGGCTCGTCGTTTTATAAAGCTAAATACTTAACCCCAACATTTAGAATTCTTTTAAAAGGATAAAGTTCTTTCTTAGATTTTCATTTCAGAGAGACGTTTTCCCAGTGTTTTTAAAAAGCAGACGTGATGATTCAAAGTGCTTTAACATTTGACTTTAGATTTTGTTTTGCATTTAATGCATTAAAAAAGTTTTTTTTTTTAAAGATTTTTCTTAGTCACGGAGAAGATTTTATGTCACTTATACTCAAACGTTGTCAGTAGCAATAATTTTTAGCCCTTTGTAAGAATATTTTTAATCTTTCAAAGTGTTTACTTGGAAAAATTACTTTTATTTATTTATTTTTTTTTGAATATTATTAAATGTAGATTGGGAGTGCTTTTTTTTAAAATTAAATGTTTAGAGAAAGGATTTTAAGAAATTGAAATACTTATGTAAGACCTAGAATCTATATATAATTCACACACTTTGCATTGTACAATTTTGAACTATAGGGTCCTATGCAATCATTATTACATGTTTTTTTCGGTTTTATGTCATGAAAAAGTTGAATATGAAATGAATTTACCTTTTTTTTACAATCTTGAAACAAATTATTCCGGAGATGTAGAAACCATAATACAAATACACCTCGTTTGGTACACAATGCACGAAAAAAATATAGTTGCAATAAGAATAGAAAGCACACTGTACAGAGTCAGAAAAAACAAGCCTCTGGATCTTACCTTCTTTTGGTAAGTATGAGTTTTGCAACCCCGACAAAAGTAGGACCTTTCCTCTGATTCGTGGGATTTACTACTTTTCTTTATACACTGTTTATATTTAAAGGATATACTGATTGTGATTTTAAATCTTGATATCTTTGTCGATAATAGCGTCGATGTACGTGTTCAAGTCCTTATATTAGATATCTTCGTTTATTGATTCTGTTTCCTAAAAACAAGGTCCGTTGCATTAAGTGTACTAGGTACGTTGTGTACTCTCGTGTTGTTATGTACTCCAGTTGTTGCTTCTAAGTGACATTATTAATTAATTAACTAATCAATATTAATGTCACTAGTAAACAATTAGAGTCCTGGTCTATCTCTACAATGCAGGAGATCCAGGGCTCTTCAGATGGCCTTGGCGCTCTTTAGAAGTAGTCATTTGAGTGGTATATGACCTTTGTGCTGGGGGTAAAGTCTTTCATTACCTGTACCTGCTCTCTCCCTACTTCTCCTGCTCATTTCAGGACTGCTGGGGTATTGCCCTAAAATAGTTGTTTGGAGATCAAGATATGACATGTGACATTCTTATGCGGAAAGACCAAATGGACTTGGTATAGGCTTTCTCGCTCTAAGGTGATTTGAAACAACAAAATATGTTAATGTAGAAAATCATGTCTGTGTTCTCCACCTCGTATACTGGAAAAATTCCAAAATTATCTCTCATCTACAAAAATGGCACGATCTCTTAAATGAGTAAAGAGTTGTCCAGATTGATCATTAAACATCCACGCCAGAATCATCTTTAAAACATTCCCTAGGACTTGGGGTGAATAGGAGGGTTTTATAACTTTTGCCCTGTTTCAAGTAATCCAAAATATTTCGTACCACGATACCATGTTTTATTTGTGATCAGTATTGCCTACTGAGTGTTACTGGATGGAATAAAAAACTTCATCTCCAATGATGTAATCAAGATTTATAAAATCCGCAAATTATCAGTATAAGCGGTGGTATTTATATTTCCCCTCCTCCCATCCTTCCAAGAAAAAAAAAGTTGACTTTAAAAAATGGCAATCCGGACTTAAGCTCAGTTTTCAGAAGTAACCTAATAGTCATTGATGTGGGGATTGAAACCATTCTAAAGAAAAGTATGTTGATCTATGGATACCCTCTCGTAGCAATAGTTGCTTCAACATCTTAACAACAGGTTTCTTGCTGTCAACAAAACCAGTCTCACAATCCTACACAAACCGAAACTTATATCGCTTCACCATGATATTCATTTTTTCAGTGGATCCCTCTCAGGTCGACCTTTATGGCAATGGTATGGTGTACAAACAAACAAAGGAGGGCTGCAATCTCCCAACATTATCCACTTCCGTTCTTACCTAAAAGCCCTCGAAAAGCTGAATAGTGCGACGTCAATATTCACTCACATCCCCCTTACCTATCTGGAATCATGATTGCTGAAAAGATCTCAAAATTTGGTGGTGTGGAGGGTACCACCAACTCATCAAATGGACGTGAGTAATAGAATCATTCTGTTTCTAACCCTCAAGTGTGACAGAGGCGACAAGAATACACTCTCATGTCTTGCCGGAGGGACACATCAAGTGTTATCTCGTTTTCCGAAAACAAAAAAGATCTCTATCTTTGATAAGAATCAGTATTACCAGGTTTCTCTCGAGCACAAATGAGTTAAATGTATCTCTTTAGAAAAGATATCTATAAGGATTCCTTCGTGTTCTTGACTTTTTTAGAGTCTACACTCTAATAAATATCTTGTCTGACTTCCTCAGACTCTAGAGCAGGGGTGTCCAACACGAGGCCGCCCGCGGACCGCAAGTAGCCCGCCAGTACGAAAGTTACGACCGGGCGACTCTTTTTTTTTTAAAAAATTAAGTATCAGATTTTTAAGGTTTTTTTCATTTTGAAATTTATTTGAGAGGAAATATATATATATATATATATACAATGTATTTGCCTGTTACCTGTTCTTGTTTTAAAATAAATCCTTTTTGATAATAGAAATGTCCTTTACGTTAAAATAGATTTATATTTTATCAAACAGTAACATTTGATTTTACTATAGTAAATTACTTTTTTTAATAAATTTCGAATTGCATTATTCATATCCGTTACTGTGGATGGTACATGATTCTCTGTGTAGTGACTTTCATTTCTCCACCTCCTTTTCTGTTTGGAGTGCCCAAAAACTAAGAGGCAGCCAGAGATGTTTTTTAAAGTTTAAAAAAATATTCAGGATGGTTAAGATGAAGGACAATGTATATTTAATCGCTTCCGAATGACAGCACTATCAAATTTCCACCATGAGTA
This sequence comes from Trichonephila inaurata madagascariensis, assembly GCA_019973955.1. Classification (NCBI taxonomy): domain Eukaryota; kingdom Metazoa; phylum Arthropoda; class Arachnida; order Araneae; family Nephilidae; genus Trichonephila; species Trichonephila inaurata. The sequence goes on along the minus strand of BMAV01026315.1, from coordinate 59,585 downwards.
ACGAAAGATCAATTCAAAAGGAACACCATAATATTCAAGAAAATGGTAACAGTAATATTTTAAACATTATTTGATCATTGCATTATTGTATTATACAAACATTATTGTATTATCTATGTCTGCATGGATTGATTGATTGAATATTAACGTCGCACTGTTCAGCTACACGAGGGCCTTTGGTGACGGACCACGTAATTTTGAACCATGGTCAAGTGACGTGGACGACACCTGAGCTGGCACCTCCTTTTCTAACTACCACACCAGCGGGAGGACATTTCAGCTCTCGACAGATTCAACGTGCATCGCTGCCCTACACGGCGGGTCTTTAGTGGTACTGGGCTCGAACTCGTGACAAGGCAATCCACGGTCCCATACCTATACCACTCGGCTACCGCGGCCGTTCTATGTCTGCATACATGAAAAATAATGAAAACAATAATAATAGTTTATTCTGCTTTAAATTTTTATTCAATAAATGTTTTTTTGTTTCCAAGTCTGATATAAAAGTACATATTTTTATGTGCGGCCCGCGAGATAATAATGTTTTTCCGAAGTGGCCCCTAGGTCATTTAGGTTGGATTCTCCTACTCTAGAGAAATGATCTTCAAACTATGTTTCACAGAACCCTGAGGTTCCATAAGACGTAGCTAGGAATTCCACGAGTTACAGTAATAAATGGAAAAGAAAACTATATAAATGTGTATGCAAAATGGATTCATATTCTGTATGAAGTTTGTATAACCCCAAGTATCTAAAGCTCATCTAAGTCATTAAGAAACTGAAATATTTATTTATACATAACTCTTTATATTTAGCAATACTTTTTAAACAAATATTTATATGTAATAAAAGAATATTGAAATTTTTTTTTCTTTACACGAACCACCTACTAGCTTGTGAGTATTTTGTTGTTTACTATCATAGGTTCCACAAAATAATTTTATACTCATTAGTACAATGTTTTGAAGAACTAAATAAGTTTCTTATAGAAAATGCACCTATTTTATTTGTGAGGAAAAAGCGCTCTTATTGAAAGAGTGGGAACAACTCTCACCAACACAGATTTGACGTTAAAATCTAAATTTAAGCAAGAGTAGCTTCTAAATTTTAGGTTGCAAATTTTCTCTCTCTCTCGTGCAAAATACATAGGATTTCTCAAACAGCTATAAACAATTAAATACTATTTTGAGCAATTTATTTAAGTGTAAAATATTTCTCAACATGAGTAGCTAAAAGAACCGAATATAAAAAATTAAACCCAGAATATGAAAAGGCACTGCAGATAATTTCAATAGAACTAAGCCAGTTTCTGTAAAAAATGGAAGCACATATACCAGTAAATAAATACCGTCGAACCTCCATTAAACGAACATCTATAATGCGAATTTTTCTATATAGAGAACTTTTTCCAGGAACCAAAAACATTTCACGATTTCCTTCATAAAATAATCTCCCTATAGCGAAGTGCATTTTCTATAAAACGAAATTTTTCTTGCAACTCAGTTTTTTTCCTCCCTATTTTTAAAGTATTTCCGGTCATTTCAAATTATTCGCTATTAACGCATTTTATGATTTTATTAGGTGCCTAACTCGCCGACAGCAATAGAATTCTGAAAGTTTCCTCCAAGGAGTACAACCTTTAACATCCATTGTGCAGTTCACCGAAATATCTTCGATACCCTCTTTCACCCTTAGTGGAGTACTAGTTATATAAAAAAAAAGTATACATATAAAATTACTTCTATCCTTTAAATTATACAGAAAATGTCTTTAAAATTTATTAATTTTTATAGAATATTATTGTCTTAGTGTCGAAAATATAGTATATTCCAACGACATTTTTTTTCTTGTTTTACTGGCAGTTTCTTTTTGTTTTTTTTATTATGGGTAAGATTTATAAAACAAATAGATATTAATTTACAAAAAAGGTGTGAATAACTTTTTTTAGTATATAGTGTGTATGAATTTAAAATTTGCTTTGTGTGGTTTATAAAGTAAATTGAAAGATGAATCTCTATAAAGTGAACTTTTTTTCGGGATTTAGCGATTTCGTTATATAGAGGTCGACTTAAGTCCGGTTATGTTCCGACTGTGTAATGCATGAAAAGGCGACTCTTGGACCACAAACTAATATTGTTAATATCAAAATTGGATTAAAATTTTGTAAAACTTTAATAATTTGTAATCACAATTAAATAATATTTTAAGATTTATTATTTTCAGTGTGTATGAAATGGGGTTCCATGAAAATCCTTTATAATTCTTTGGGTTCCGCAAGTCGAAAAAGTTTGAAGACCACTGCTCTAGATCAAGGGTGTCAAACTCAAAGATTAACTTGAGTCAAACAAACAAGCTTTATGTTATCCGACTACGTTCGGAACCATGATTTTAAAAAAGCGCATAAATGTATAATTTTCATGATATTTAGTGTGATTTAGATTAGAATACACGTATTAAATTGTTTTAAGAACATTATGACAAAAATTATTTAAATACAATATTTTGGAAAAAATTAACTAGAATAACCTTTTTTCCAAATGTTCTCCTTTTGAAAAAATGCTTCTATTCTTTAATATTTTGCTGTATATAGCTCAGACCTCTGTACAGAGACTAAAATATATTTTGAAAAATTCATTTTTTCAGGGGTACAACCATTGAAATAATTATCGGCGTATTTTCTTAAAATTTTCTCCCTTCTGTTTTCGTAAAACAGGGATAAACCGATTTCCCAATTATGCGTTTCAAAAATTTAGTTGAGCCTCTGTACAGGGGTCCGAGCTGAAAGCAGGAAAATATTAATACAATAGAAGTATTTTTGACAAAAGGAGAATATTTGGAAAAAGGTTATCTAAGTTAAAGCCCAAAAAATTTATTTAAATAATTTTGTCATAATGCCTTAAAACAATTTTATATACATGTATTCTAATCTAAGTGACACTAAATATCTTAAATATTACCCATTTCACGCTTTTGCAAAATCACGGTTCCGAACGTAGTCGGATACCTTAAATTTAGGTGGGCCGTAAAAATAAAATCAATACTCATATGAACGTAAGTTTATTTCGAATAGTATAGTATAATAAACATAAATAAAAGATCAAGAAAAATTTAATGTTTAGATCCTGATACTTGACATCTCTTATATGCTACTATCCTTCCGATTTCGGGAGAACTTTTTTTTATTTTATTACATATTATTGTGTGCGAATATACTGACCGGGCAGAATAAAAAACATAATTTTTAGATATTTTTCAGAATCAGAACTTAAAAGTTACTTAACAAATGTTCGTATAGTAACAGCTTTACTAACCCTAGATTAATTTGTTTGGAAAATTAAAATTACTTAACAGTAATTTGCTTATCAATTATCAAAGACGGTGAGATAAAATAAGAATTAACGGTGCATTAAAAATATTGTAAATAATTGCTTTATGTTAAATTAATATAATGAACCTATATATAAAAGTTTTATTATTTAACTTGAAAGACTCAGAAATAATAAAATACTCGCCACAAATTCAATCATACCAAAGATCTTTCACAAAGAAAAGGATGCTCATCAGTTAAAAATTGTAAAATTTTGTATATTTTCTTATGTATTATAAAGTAGAATTTAAAAAAAATAAGGAATCGACTGAATATGTTTTGTGAAAAGCTCTTTGAAAATTTAAATTCCTTATGAGTACAACGCAGTAATCCAAAAGGAAAAAAAAATAAAATGAATGAATACTTAAAGGTGTATATATATAAGCAAAATGTGTGTCACACTTTTTCAATTCAAATTCGTAATTTTTATATTTTCTTTCTATTCAGCCTTATTCGTGAATTACTTATGTGAAAATTTACGCATGTGAAAAAATAAGCATTTTATTGCCTTAAAGTTGAAAGACGACAAATTTACACATCAAAATGCAACATAAGAATCTAAGGAATTAATTTACCGATTGGACCAACATGTCGAGTGGAGTTGTTACCGAGCTTCTTGGCTATTCAACTAGTCTTTATACTTCGCCAGATTTGAAAGAGATGTGTTCTTAATTAGAATTTTCTCGCTTGTAAATGGAAATTGACATCACGAAGCGCAGAATTTTTCTTTCGCTTAAGAAGCTCTGTACTCTAAATTTATCCTCCAAGATTTTACTTAAAGCACTAAGTTATTTGATTTCAGGTTCGCGAGGTGGTGAAGGGTGTTTCTAAGTGACTTGTGAAGGGCCAACATTTCAATTAGATGTTTAAATCGACTGTATTAGGAATAAAAGCTGTGTTTGGATGCAGATATTCGGTTTTCCGTCATGTAATTGTGTTTATGTGGATGTACATAGGAAATGTATTCACCTTAAGAAAGAGGAATGACACACGTGGGAGGAAATGGAGCTTTTTATTGTGTATTATATGTAAATGTTATACACAATGATTTCTTTAGTTTTACGTATCAAAATAAGCATTTGAAATTCAAATTTTATTGTAATTTATAGACCTTAATGCAATGAACTTTATACGATGTCTATGCTCATTTTAATATGTAAAATTAAAGAAAAACGTTATTTTAAAATCAATTATAAGATCATTTTAGTTTCTGATAAAGAACAAAATGTTCTTTCATATAAAGCTTATTGATAAATTAAGTTAAAGAGGTATCTGATTACGTTCAGGTCCATGATTTTGAAAAAACGCATAAATTATTAATTTTCTTATCTTAACAGTCATTTAAACATAATAAACTTATAAAATTGTTTTAAAAATATATTTACTTAAAAAATTAAACTAAATAAATTTTTGGCAAAAAATGACACATTTTCAAAATACTCTTTTATGGAAAATGTACCTATATTAATAGTTTTTTTGCCAGTATGTTACCATGTGTAGGGAGACCCTGAGATAGGATTGTTGAAATATGTAATGTAGAGAAGTGGGATTATTTTTTAATATATTGGTGTATCAAAGTTAATAAATTTGTTGAAACAGAAAACATTGATTATTATTTCAGTTGATATTATCTCTGACAATAATGGGAATTCCTGTAAAATACTACGGCTAATACGGCTTCTCAAAGGAACTATATACACTGCTGGCCATTAAAATTGCAACCCAATGAAAGAAAACAAACACAAAAAAGATATTTATTGTACGAAAACAGTATAGCATGCAGACAAAATGATTAAATTTGAAGTAGTTTGGGGTTTTAAAGGAGTGCTAAATTAGTAAAAGCAGTTGGCACAACTGGTAGCTAACTTGGCCATTACCTAGTTAAGCATAGAGTCGAACTGGTCTTGGAGACTGAAATGGGCAACACATTCCATTCTTCTTCGAGTCTATGCCACACTCCATTAATCTTATTAACTGGAGAGGGATGTTGAACCATTCTCTCAGCAACCCAAGATCAGATGTTTTCAATGGGTGAATGATATGGACCGTGTAGGCCAGGATAACAATCAAATATCCTTTGCAACGGGAAAGGTCAAAACACGACCTGCAGCATGTAGTCTTGCATTATCTTGTTCGTTGAGGGAGTTTGGCTAGCCTCTGAGGATAGGGTCCAACCACTAACGTAAGGTTTCAGTAATATTTGTGTTCAGGTTGTTAACCCAGAAGTTCTCGCGCAGGGTATGTCACACCCACCATCTAACTTTTTTCAACGCTCCTTCTAAGCCTTTCTCTGGAAAATGGATAGTTTCTCGTGTAGCTGACTTTAATGTCATATCCTTTGAGGGGCCTTCGCTTATAGGCGAATTCTAAATGCGTATTTTTGGATACCCCCTCTTCGGGTATGTCATACCCTGCGCATGAATCACCATTACAGCTCTGAATGCATGAACACGTTTTAAATCGTCCTTATGCTATGGCGTATTATTGTAATGATGAAGAAATGTGATATTTAAGTTATTTAATAGATACAGTATTTATAATAGATATAACACAACAGTATTTTCAGATGAAGAAATTCTCTTCTCGGGTATTATGGGAAAGAATCAAATGACGAAGAGTATAATAGCAAGTATGATTCCTCCTCTGAAATGAATTAAGATTCAAAAGAGAGAGTCACTGTTGTAAATAAATTTTTTATATGTATAAACACAAAAACATTTGGAAGAACGTAATTTTAAAGGAGACAACTGGTGCACATTTTATCCACTCTCAGATGAACTTTTGGAAAAAAAACTATTGCTGGAACAGTAAGAGAAAATAAAAAAAAAGAAATTCCAAACCTTTTCAATTCAAAGAATAGAGACGTTTATTCTTATATGTTTAGTTTTAAAAAGATACAGATTTAAAAAAAAATTAAGATGCAGTGAAAATATCGCACTCACTCACGTCGAGATTAAAGGAGTGCATAAGCAATGTACTGAATGCCCTTATAAAAAAGAAGGGAACAACTAAATTTACGTGTTAAAAATGTAATAAACACAGTGTATTTCTCATTTTTTTTTCCTTTTTAACTTTTGTATAGAAATTTTACGTTAAAAACAGAATGTGAACATCCTTGGGTATGAGATACCCTGCGCAAGAACTTTTGGTCGTTTTTTACGCGAATGATGTCGGGTTAAAAGTATAAATCTTGATTGCTCATTTAATTTCAAAATAGTAAAAAGTATACAATCATGTGCAATACGCTGATGTCTAAAATGAATAGGGGGCTTATAAAAAAATTCGGTACTTACTTATTATACCACTGATCAGTTTCGCCAAAGTTGAAAATATTTCGCCAAACTCTATCATCCTTATAACTATATTTTCAAACGTGATTTGGAACTGTTTCTTCTACTAGTTGTATATTGCAGCATTTGGTGACGTCTTTTAATTTAACGAAATTGGTCTACGGTATATACGATAAGTATCAATTTTATACTTTAAATAATTGATTGTATTGAAAAGAAGAAAATACATACATATATATATATATATATATATTCTGTAAGAGAGACTTTAATTTTTAATGAAACAATAAAAATACCAGTTATTTTAAAGATAAATTTTGCGTGAAATTCTGTGCATTGGTTAATGTTCTGAATAAATTCAGAGCTAACGCAATTAATCACATCTTACGTAGTATGGAAGCTCCCATATTTTGCATAGAGCCTTATGAGATTTACTAATATGAATGTAGGTGATTTTTTCGAAATAATTTTTCAAATTTTAGCATTAGTTGAATTTCTCAATAAGTGTTAAAAATGTTATTTTAATTATAACTATTTATATTGCTGATAATGCAATATCTCATTTACTGGTGGCAATAACTATAAGTTTGCCGACCAACCAGTATGGTGGATATGACCTCGGCTTCTATCCGAGGGGGCTCGGGTTCGAATCCCGAATAAGGCATGGATGTATTTTCTTCAGGACAAGATGTACTTTTGCCTGTAATAGACTCCCGTCTCGAATGGAAAGCCGCGCACCCCTTTTGTTACATGGTGGAATCATCATTTGTAACAAACATCTATATATTCTTCTGTTTCTATTGTATGTTTCTGTTCTTACACTTGTATTTCATATGTATCCCAAGATAAAACACACTACAACAACAACTTAACATTATAAAATCAATTGTTTTGAGATTTATTTGCATGCATAAATATTTTTTTAAGTATACCGGAGCTAAATATAAGAGGGGGGAATGTTACTTTTTAAACGTAGCAATATATTACAATTTTTACGAAACTCTCCTAGAAAATTGTTAGTGTCTGAGAATCCTTTGGTAAAATAATAAATTTCTGCGTAATTATTTTAAAACAAAGTAAGATAACTTCACGAAAATATTTATTTGTTTTCCTTTTTAAATAGTTCCTTCAACCGAACAATATTGACCCCATTTTTATCATCTTCTGATCTATTTCATTCTTTTTCAACCCCGTTTTTACGTTTACCTCGCCATTTTTCTCTTCATCGGTGGTATATCCAGACTCAGTATCTGAAAGATTATTATCCTTTTCAAATACTTTATCTTCACTTTCAGGATGTTGATTACATACATCAATTTTAGGAATTCCTCCAGGACATTTAATATTTCTTCTGAGAACTTGATCGGTATTGGTTGATTTAACATTTGTGTGTGTAAAAATTTAACATATGCTAAATGCAATAAGGCATTACTTAAAAAAATTTAAATTGCCCACCAATTATACTTTTAACCATTTTTTTAACTATAATTGATACTTTAAAATTGAAGTTTTAGGGCTTCTATTGAATCTACAACGATTTTTAGTTGAAATTACTGTGCTTGTATGTATGTTGTGGAAGAGATAGCTTGATGGTCAAGGTAAAGAACCCGCGGCTGGCATATCATGAGTTCTAGCGAAGAACCTCTTAAGACCCGGCGTGCAGAGGGGCACGATGCACGAAAAATATATCGAAGCTCGCATGTTCTCCCGTTGGTGTGGAAGTTAAGAGAGGAGGTGCCAGCTCAGGTGTCATCTTCGTCACTTGACCATGGCTCTAAATGACGAGGTCCGTTGGCAATAGACCTCCTACAGTTTAATAGGGCCACTCTCTCTATCTGCCTTGTGTGTATGCTAACGAATTCTGTAAAACATACAGAATGGGCATGAACATTGCGTCATATAACACTATAATAACACTACATATATGTAACATTGAATAAATGGTCTGTCTTGGTAAATAATGTAAGAATCGTATTTTTACACTCACACACACACAAAAACATTACAACTCGAAATAACTGTAACCGCATATCCTGGGGTATAGTACACACCTATACTTCCAAGCAGCATTTTTTAACTTTTAGGTATATTCGCCGTACAATTTGCATCTTTTTTTTACAAAGAAATCTTAAATTTAATGTGCAATGCTCCTTTTTTTAAGTCTTTTATTCGAAGTATTATCAGCTTTTGAACAATGATCTACTTTGGTTTTTAGATATGTGCAGAAGTATAATTTTTAATGGCTATTTCTTTATTTTTAAACTATTTTCCTTGCCCCAGCCATATGATGCTCATATGTAGTTTCAGTCCCATTTTTCGTGTGAAAAGTGCGCATTTTTGGTAGAATATACAATATTTAATAGAAAAGACTAATAATAAAATGAAAAAAAATATTTAAAAATTTCTTAATAGAATATTAATAATTGGTCATTGAGCCAATTATGGTATGTATAATGTTAAATCTAATAGTATGTTAATGAAAAAAACATAGAAGGTGTAAATATTGTAAGCAATAATATATATTTAGGTATTAAAAAAATATAATTATTTGATATGAATTATTCTGAGTTTTAATCTAATAAACTTAATCGAATATAAATAATTTTAACTGTCATTAAAAGTTATTATTAAATATGGAAAATGTAGAATTTTAATCATTTTTATGGAAAGATTGTTAAAAATAAATTACGTTCGAAACAATGATTTTGTAAAAGCGTCAAAATAATTTTTTTAATATTTAGTGTCACTTAGATTAGAATTCACGTATAAAATTGTTTGAAGACTATTATTACAACAAAAATATTTAAGTGCAATATTTTGGCAAAAAATGAACATAGAAAGACCCAATTTCAATACACTCTCCTCTTATGAAAAATGATTCTATGATAATAATGTTTTGCTTATATATAGTTAAGACCTTTGTACGGAGCCCGAACCAGAACTTTTGAAATATATATTTTAGAAGTGGATTTATCGATACTTTAATACGTTAAAGTGAAAAAAAATTTACCAACAAATCACTGATTATTATTTTAATAGGTAGTTACTCTGAAAAAATATGGATTTTTCAAACCCTAGTTCAAGCTCTCTGAAGAATCTTAACAAGATATAAGCAAATATTATTATAAAAGCATTTTCATAAAGGAGAATATTTTAACAAGAACATAAAAAAAAATTAAGTCAACTTCTACTTTGAATGGATGAATAGAATGTATTTTATTAACGATTGGAAATTTGAATAATATATATATATATATATAGAGAGAGTGAACTAATAGTAGAGAGGAATTGAAAAAAGAGCATGATTTGTTTGCATTGTTGTAACAATGCACACCCGATTTGGGTGGAAAAAAGGTTTTAGACGCCAACTTTTGTCTTTGTTTTAACAGTTACATTGTTACAACAAAAGAGACGTCTCTAAGTTGGCGTCGAAAACCGTTTATTAATTACATCAAATTAAATTAATTAATTAATCTTTGAAAAAACTGTATTAACATCAAGTGCAATCCATTACACTTTTAAAAAAGTCTTTTGAAATTGATAGGATGAATAGAAAGAGTATTTTATGAACGATTGAAAATTTGAACAAGATAAATATTTAAATAAATAAATATATAGAGGGAGCTAATAGTAGGAATTGAAAAATAAATATTTCTGTGTTCATTTTTTCAGCCAAAATATTGCATTTAAATAACATTTTATGGTAATAACATTCTAAAAACAATTTTATGCGTATAAGTGACAGTAAATATTAAAAAAATATTCGTTTGTACACTTTTGCAAAATCATGGTTCCAAACGTAGTCAATACCTTAACTGCCAAATGAGAAAAACTGTTTGCACGCATATTACATGACAAAAAGAATTATAAATAAACTGTGACATAACAGATAATGGAATACTCATAAAAAGTGATCAATCTACTTGTAATAATACGAATGTTTTCCTGAAACACTCATTTATCCAAATCAACTTAATATTATGTTCCATTATCGCAGCCCATTTAATGTTCCTCTTCCAACTCATTAATTCATCATTCACATAAAGTACTATGGTCTGCGAGTAAAATACTTTCCGTCATCGATCACTATCACTTTGATCATTTATTTTAACCTCTCATAATTGTAACCAAGGCAGAAATCGGTAACTATTATTATAATACAGCGTGAAGCAATGCTACAATGTTACGGAATAGCGTGCAATGGTTACCAATTTTGAACTGGGTACTTCAACAGAACAATAGATATATTGAAGTATCGCATTACAAAAGGTCCATAGATGGACCATGTTTGTAACTTTACGTGATAGTTAGACGTTTATAAAGGAGGCATATAAATTAGGATGATTATGTCTAAAATTTCTGGTTTTGTCAAATAAGTTTCATGAACTCATTTGTTCTAACCATATAGAAGTTAATGCTAAAAAAATTTTTTTATATATGAATTCTCTCTCTCTCTCTCTAAAAGAGAAACAGTATTTTGATTCTTCTTAAACATAAATATTTAAATTTAAAAAAAGGAATAAAATTACTAAAAATATTGAGGGTTCTTTCAGAAATGAAATGGAATTTTAAGTAATAGGCATTTGCATAGATTTTAAATAATTTCTTAATTTGATGCACAGTCTTTAAAAAATGAAACGGTACGAAAATCATTAACTATGTTCCATTTTTTGGACGATTTTGTGCATCAGTTTTATAAGAAATGTGATTTAATATTTATGCAAATTCCCACTAATTAGAATTTTAATTCACTACTAAGAAAAACCAGAATAGTCTTGATACCTTGAATTAATTCTTTTTAACTGTTATTTTCAATCAAGAATTCTTATTGCAGTTGGGCAAATGTAACTAAAATAGTGCTGTCCCAAGTTTAATTACTTGCAACCCAATATTCAGTAATAATTTTCATTGCTCCGCCCCCCCCGCCATGCAATAAGGGGTTTTGAGTTCAATAATGCTATATTTGGATGCTAAAGAGCCACTGTACGACTTTAACCTCTTAAGTTCCACTATCATATATAAATGTCTTTCTCAGACAAAAACGTTTCAAAAGGGAAAAATGTATTTTTTTAATGCTTTCAAAAAATTATGAATTTTAGTAAAAGGGGCTTTCATTTTTAAAACCCTTCCCCCAAAATTTGTTTTTTTTAAATTTTCCTTTCTTCCTTTTTCCCCCCCCCGTTCCCCCAATAACCCACTTTAAGGTCCCAAAGGTGGAAAACGGTTGGCATTGGGGAGTGGATCAAAAATTTTTTATTTGAAATTTTTAGGGATTAATTTAAACCGTAAAACCTTTTCAAGTTAAAAGGGTTTAAATTTTTTTCTATGTAAATATTTTAATAACCCCAAAGGGGGCCACTGGTATTACAAATGTTTTTTAAGGTTTTCCGATTTGGTTCGAAACCTGTTTTTTAAAAATTTCATAAAGGGAAAATTTTCATGATAAAAAATTTCACTCCAAATTGAAAAATGAAAAAATTTTTTGGACATTTTGAAAAAATTTTTTAAAACGATTTTTTGGGAAAAAAAATTTAAACCCTTAAAAAAAATTTTTTTCAAATGTTTCCTTTTGTGAAAAAATTTAAAAATTTTGCCTGTATATAGCCCAGACCTTTTCCAGGGGCTAAACTAAATTTTTTAAAATATAAAAATTAGAAGGGGGTTTTTTCCCATATTTTACAAACAGAGGGAAAAAATTTGAAAAACGCCAACCATTTTTTGGGGTTTTGTAACCTAAAAAATAATGTAAATTTTTTTCCAAAATCATAGTTGAGCCCCGAGAGGTTTAGCTATAAAACAGGAAAATATTATTATAATAAAAAAATTTTTCAAAAAAGGGAAGAACTTTTGAAAAAAGGGTTTATTTTTAATTAAATTTTTTCCCCAAAATATTTTATTAAAAAAAAATTTTTGAAAAAAATTCCCTTTAAAAATTTTTTTGCATTATTTTTAATCTGAGTGACAAAATTTTATAAAAATTTATCCATTTATGCGTTTTTTAAAATCTGGTTTCCAAAATAGTTGGATCCCTTTAAAATTTTGTTAAATTAATTATAAAATACATTGTGCAGTACTGATACTTTTTAAAGGTGTTTTTATATTGGGGGTAAATTTTTTGGGGGTTTTTTTATTTTTTTTATTTTTTTGTCGAAATTATTTCTTTTGTTTACTTTAAAATTAAATTGATAATTTTTTAAATATTTTTTTTTCAATTTTCAAAATGCTCCCCCCCAAATTTTGGAAAAAATTTGTTTTTAAAAGATAAAAATAAAATTTCGAGTATTAACCTTTTTTTCGTTTTTGATTCCGAACCCTGAAGGAGTGATATTTTGTAAAATTATTTGAATTAAACTTTTATCCCATTAGAAACTAAAGAGATATTGATGGGATTTCTTTCTGATTCAACACATGAAGTATAATTGTACAGTGGGTAAGGGTTTGGACCTGTTTGTGGCATGAAATGAGCGCATTTAAAGGCATAAAATCCGGGAATTTTTTTTTATTATTTTCTTTATCATTACTCTTTCTTTTGCGTTCACGGGCGTATATTTTTATTTGACTTTGGAAAATATCAGCTATATGTGTTTTGACTACTTTTGACTACATCAAATCATTTTTTCCTTTAAATCAAATTTTTTAAAGGGAATTTTTTTTTTTTTAAAAATTTTGGATAAAATTTAAAAAAAGTCGTGGGTTTTTTGTAATATTAGATTCCAAAAGTCAAAATTTATGATTACAAAATTTTTGTTGGATGAATAGATTTTAAAAATTTAATTTTTTTCAATATGCTTAGCATATTATTTTTGAAAGATTTTTTTTTGTTGCTTAAAATGTTTTATGTGAATCGAAATTTTTTGGGAAATTTTCAAAAAAAAAATTTAAATTATATTTTTTGCTGTGTATTTTAATTTAATCGACATGTTTTGGGAATTTGTAATTATTAAAAAATTTTAAAATCGAAAAAAGTTCTTGGAAGGATTATTTTTCGGAAAAAAATAAATATACCGCAAAAAACTTGATTATTTCACTTGAATATATATTGAAATTAAAAAATATCTAAAATAAATTTTTCAATTTTTAAACTAAGCCTTCTGAAACTACTCGATTTCAAAAACCTAGTTAAAGGTCAGGGAACGTGGCTGGCGTGTCGAGTTCGAGCAGTGCCGCTAAGACCCTTGGGAGGAATGCATGTCATACTGTCGGGATTAAGCATCCTCCCGTTATTTGGGTGGAATTTTGAAGGGTGTGCCCCCAGTTTTTTTTCCTTATCATTGCCAAGGTTCAAAAACGGGGTCCGTCGCCAAAAACCTCGGTGCTGAATAGTACGTTTAAAATTCACTCGCTAACTCTTTGATACGGAATATTATGTTACCATTTTTGATGATTTAGCACAAACTCAGGACTGAGTTGCTGCATTAGAAAAGTTCGAAAAATTTTTAAAATTTGAAATTTTCATGTGGGAAAAAACAAAACCAATATATATATATTTATACATAATGTTTATAGTTTTGAAGCAAAAGAAAAACTATCTCATTAAAGTTCAATTTAATTTTTTATTTAGCATTAAAATTAAAAAATATAAAGAACAAGTTCAAAACAAAATATGCCGTTTTTTAGTTAAAATTTGATTCACAATATTTGTAATCAAGTGTCATTCAAAAAAGGGTCTCGGGATGTTAATTTTTATCCTAAAAGGCTAAAAATAAAAAACAATATTCAAATATATATAACTCTTTGAAATTTAAATTAAATAATTCGAATCTTTTACGCATATTTTCCAAAGGAATGGGGCTTCAGAAAAGTTTAAAATGTTTAAAATATAATCATAATTTTTAAAATTATAAGCATATGAAAATTAGAAACATTTCTATAAGAAATATTAATGTTTAGTTGCGCATGCTGTTTTCTAAAACAGTAGCTTTAATTACTAGTAATAAGTTAATTTATAATGTTAAATGTATCCTTATTACATTGTAGTATTTTTATATAAATAGAATAATAAATTACATTTTTAAAAAAATAAAGTTTGCATTTTCAAATTTTTTTTAAAATTTCAATATTTTTCAGATATTTTGAAATACATTATTCTTAAATTAAGTAAAGTTTATAAAAAATATGATACATTTTATAATTCTATAAAGTTTTATACATCAGAGGCTAATATTTTAGAAAATAGCTTGCACAAGACAAAAATTACTTAACCCTCTAAGCGGTCTGCACTTAAAGTCTTGCCATTCTGAAAATGCTTCAAAAATGCACCACACATGTTTTTTTGCTTTCAGGTGGGGTTCTCAAAAGCGGTTGAGCCGTATTTTAAATGCCGCCCCGGCTGCTTTTGGGAATCTTGCTTGAAGGCAAAAAAAGCATGTCTGGAATCGGAATTTTACGTGCAGACCGCTTGGAGGGTTTACTTATCACAAAATTATTCTTATTTTCCTATGCTTATTATTTTTAAAATTATTATTATATTTCAAACATTTTGCACTTTTTTGAAACCATAATCCTTTGTAAATAATGTGTAAAATATTCAAATTATTAAATTTAAAAGAGTTATTGTTTGAAAATTATTTATATTTTCACCCCTCGAGACTAAAATAACTCCCCTCCCTGATAATTTATGCAAACATGAAATGATATCTTTACACGTCTCCGATATGCAACAATTTGGTTTTAATGCTAGTGAATATCAAAAGACGAAAAAAAAAAGTCAGAATAAGTAAAAGCTAATCGTAAAGAAATTAAATCCATCTTGAAAAACTGTCCGTTGCCTCTTTATTTACAGCAAATAGGTAAGGAATTGCGAATAAGTTATTGAAGTAAATTTCTTTTTCGCCGCGATATTCCAGATGGATTTTTCTTTTCCTTGACAGGAAATTAATGCTCTTATCTCGTTGTAGGTCCTTTTACTTATTTCAATAATAAAACATTTCTCCTTTTTGATTGGGGACTTCTTAACTCGGTTGACGTCAGATATGAATAATGCCGATACGCGAATGTAGCGAAGATAAACTTTTCAGAAAAATTTCCCCTCCGCAGTATCCGTTTTCTTTCTTTCTTTTTTCAATATCCGTTGAAGGTGATTTATTTTTCTTCCCTCTGCTTTGATAGGAAAGAGGGATTTTCTTCTCTTTTTATCCCTGTGTTCCGACAAACATGTCAATAGGATTCAATAAATAAGTACGAAGGGTAGGCACATCGTGGGAGCTTGTTACCGCGTTACCTTCCTTCCCATGGCGGAAATTCGGATGAATATTTGAAAGTTTTGCTTTTCATTTCAAGTTCAAAGTTATGGGAATAATAAGTAATTAATTATTTTACGTAGCATGCACTAGTACAGTTAAACCTGTTTTGGAGCGGTAGAAAAGGACCGCATAAAAAAACCGCACAAAAAATATATGCGAACATTATTTAATACATTCTTCCATGTAATAATAAACAACTTTCTCGACATACTATAGACATTTGTTTTTATGCGATGGAGAGGGACTGCATAAAAAAAGTTGCACTTTGAAATTATGTCAATTATTTACGAAATGTATAAAAAAGTACTTCCATGACAAAATAAATAATTAAATTACGCATGGAAACATTTTTAAAACATTTACTTTGGAATTGTATACATGGAGAAGTTTTCCAAATGCACATACATAATTCTTTGCTACTCATCGTAATTCAAAGCGCTCATCTTCCTGTGATGAATTGGTTCAAAAATCGCTTTCATCACTTGAAGATACAATTTCAATTGATTTATTTTTTCGCATCATAAAGTAAGTGATAAGTTTTTGTGAGATGGTCGGTTGGTGGTTTGTTTGTGAACGTCACGATAACCAGATATGCATGATCCAAGCTTTTTTTGGAATTTCAAACTCTTTTCGGAATTGTTATTTATTTTAAGTAAATGCTTTTCCAATTTGTTGGAAAGCTATGTCCCTGAATGCATTTTATCCACTCTCAAAGATTCCGGTTCTTCTTGTCCGTCTTCCTAATCTATCAAATTATCGATAAAATTAAGCCCATTGAAAGTTTCGTTTTCAACCAGGTGCGTTGATAGAAAGCAATTGAACGTGCATTGTCGAGAGACTGTTTAGAGCGGCTTTAAGTGTATATATGTACATTGAATTAATACATTACAGTGACGCCAAAGCTTTTGAAATCCATATACAGCATAAACGCACAAAATAAATGGCACAAAAATAAAATCGTATAAAAAAGGACCGCACAAAAACAGGTTCTATACTGTAACGTAATTTTTTCTGTGGGTTTTGTTTGGAACTATTTTTGGATCTTTCTTTTCAATTCTTTAAATTTTTTGAACATTACAACCTTGCTTGCATTTTAGATTTCAAATATAAATATTCGTTTTAATAAAACAAAAGTGTACTAAATTAGGAACCTTGATGGAGTTTTTTGTTTTAGTTTTTTATTCAACATGTCAAGTTGCTTATTTTATGAATTAAATTTAGAAATTTTAAATCCAATTTAGCACTCAGATATATCAGTGGGTGGCATCAAATCGATCGCGGTCGACCTGTGGATTGGTAGCTAGGCGTAGCTAGTCCTGAGTGTGCCTATATAAAATTTTTTGCACACCCTTTTTGGGGGTCTTTTAATATATTAACAATTTTTTCTCACCTACGTTGGGGGCCCCGTATCATTGATACGGCTGATACGGCGTTAGCTACGCCCCTGATTGCTAAGACATTTTGGGTTTACTGCCTGAAGTTTACCAGATAGTAAATATATACCTAAATATCGAAGATTGGTTGACAGTATGCAGACTAAGTTCTCTACTGACTATAACTATAAGCACTAATGTTACATAAAAATGTTTTATTTTTTTTATGTATTTTGAATTGTTTCGTAAGAAATGCATCATTTGATATTACAATATTTGTCGCTGTTATATTATAATGTATGAATCTTGAATTTAGCCTTAAACGCGGTCTTAAAAGTGAAATTTTATTTTATTGTAATATGTATGTAAGCGCATTTTCGTATTTATTTCTATAATAAATAATTTAGACCTTTTCCTTAGCTCACCACACCTACGCCATTGGGGGTGGGACTCCACACCTGAAAAAATTAGTAGCCCGTATCCTGGAAAATTCTGCCCACCCCTGATTTAGTTATATATTCAGTTTGTTATAGTATTTCTTGGAAATTCCCTAATAAAACTCATGAAAACCCCTTTTTTTTTAGCAATAATTTGGGATCTCAAAAGCCTTGAGTAAAACATTTCTATAGGAAATTTCTTGTTGAACGAAGTGTATGTCTGCAGAGGGTGGCTATTGTATTGAATAAAATCCACTTTTTTTCTTTATGGCTCATGTTTTCTTTCGTGTTTCATTTTCCGCAAATAATTATAGAAACGCCTATTATTTTTTTAAAAATAAATTTAAATTTAAAAAGAAAATAAATCATATATCCAGAAGCATTTTTTTTAAAAAAAAGAAATATATGTTTATATTCAGTGCATTTTTATTTTGCATGCATTGATTTGGTTATAATAAATTTATTGAACTTTATTTCCATTTGTTTGTTGTTCCGGGTTTTTTACGGTCCATGATTTAATACATAATACTTAAATAGGGCCCCCGGTAGTTAACGAATTTAACTTGCCTCTTTTATACTTTCTACAGCAGGGGTCGGCAACATGAAACACGTGCCAGATGTAGCCTGTAGTACAATTTTCAGTGGGCCTCTACACCAGTGATCCACCACCCCCGGTTAACGGACTGGTACCAGTCCGCGGATCAAATGGTGCCGTACCGCCTAAAAAACATTAAACTATTGCCATTTTATTTAAAGTGGTGCATTTCTATCGGCTTTGCGCAACTTTCCACAAAAATTCCTTTATATTCCATGTTAAATCACTTTTATTCATTTTTGGTGTAACTTTTATTTTATTCTGCGGGCATATTTAAATGTAACTAAATTAAAATTGTTAAATCAAAACAATCAAAAATATAAACAATTAACGTGTCCAACCTTTAGCGGGCCGCGGTAAAATTATCAAACGTTGACCGGTCTGCAGTGATAAAAAAGTTATGGAGCACTGCTCCATACCACTCATCAAAGTTATCACAAAGACACTCCAGGGATAATCATACGGCATGGTCACTGTCGATTTTCTGCATCATGGAAATCCACCGACTTCGGCCGGGGTCGAACCCACAAACTTGGATGCAGAAGGTCAGCTTCAAACCAACCACGCCAACCAGCCAGCCCAATAACAATGTATTGAATACAATAATAATGTACATTGATGCTAAAACTGCGATACGACTTTAATTATAAACCCTACAAATTATCAAAAAAAGAATAAATTTTTGTATATAATTTTGTAAATGACAAGCCCATGGGGTGTCAGTAATATGTATTAAACTTGTTCTTAATTTAATATTCATGAATTAATGGTGAAATACATTGCGCAGTACTGATACACTTATAAGTATATTATATTAGTGTAAATATGTATTTTATTTTTTTATGATGTCGGAATGTAATAAATTTTGCTCCCTTTCAGTAAATTAATAATTTTTTTTAAAATCCTTTATTTTCGACATGCTCTTGCCCACCTTGTAGGATTATCATGCCCCCCTCCTGGGGGTGTACCGTACAGTTTGAGAAACGCTGAGTCAATGCATGTTTGAGTTTAAATACTTTATCTAATCTAGTAGTAGGACTGTCTCAGAGTCAGCGAAACTTAAATTTACTATTGACTTCCCATATAAAAATAAAAGAAAATTAATTAAAATGAAAAAAAAAACGTGAACAAAAAAGATAAATACAAACATTAACAAAATATTCTTCATATATAAAAGAAAAAAATAAATAACTTCCTATCATGCCCAGATCTCTAAGGAGAATACTTTTTTACCCCAGACTGCCATTGGGGATATACGTGAGTTAAGAGAAATGTCTAAATAATGTCTCATTTTTTTCTAAAAACAAGTAGGGTGTAGGATGAATGGGTACAATTCTTTGAAGTTCAAAGAATTGTGCTCAGGGCTGACTTAGCATCCATCTGAGACTTTATCGCTCTTATATTGAGAACAAAAATCAACTGTCAAGTTGAGAAATTATTGCAAGATATTCTGGAAAATGAATTTCCAAAAATAGAACTCCTCGAAAGCTTAAACATTTCTCTAAATATATGGCGCAGAAAATAATATAAGTACCATAAAAATAGCAATGGGAATTACACATTGAGGAAATAATGAGTTCTTCATTTATGCGCACACTAATATAGACTTTTATGTGTAATTTATAATTAAGAATTTTTCATTCGAATAAATACGATAAAATATTCAATCTTTAGAGAAAAAAAATTTCCTATTGTATTATAAGTAAAATTTATAAAATGATTTTTAATTTATTTGGTAGCACTTCATTGATTGTTCTTAGTTAAGAATAAATTGTACTTTGCATATTCGTTGAAATAAATTCTAAATACGACATACACATTTCGTAACTTTTCTTTAGACTACTTTTGTGATTAAAAAAATATTGAAAAATCGAATGTTAATGTTTCGTACATTTCTGAGTCATTTCATGGTGAAATTTAAAATTTTTTATGGCAATAATTAATAAATATGAATGAACTATGGGAAATTATTTTTTTCTTTGAGAAAAAAATTGTTAATAGATACTGAGAATTTCCAGGTATGAACATACAATTAATTAACTTTATTGATTGATTTCGTAAGTTGAAATATGACAAAGATCTTGCATCTCTAAAATTACTTAAGTAAAAAGTGTTTTCTGCATGTTCATAAATTACTAGAAGAAGTATGATTCTCACATAGTCGTATTAACAAAATATATTTTGAAATATTTACATTTTTTGTATATGTTTTTTTAGTAAAAATGTGCATTGTCGAGTAAAATTGTTATAAATTGTAAGAGTCGAAATTTAAAAAAATTTCATAACACCCCGCGATCACTCGCGGGGTGTTCTTACCCCCCACAACAAGAAAATCCTCCCAAATTCAAAAAAAATCGCAGAACCCCGATTTTTCTGTAGGGGCACATTTTAGGTCATTGAACCTTCAGGCGATACAACCCCTCTTTCTCGAATGATTGGAATGTAATGACCTTCAAACGTTTTTCTAAAGGGGGTGAGAACTTCAGCGAAGTAGAAGTTGTATACAGTCTGCTCTGAATGTTTTAAAAATGATTAAAATATTTTTGTCTACTTTCTACTATCATTATCTTATTAATTGTAAAATATTTATTACTGGTAATAAAGTTTTATATACTAGTTTTGAAAAAAAAAATATAATTATGTGTTTTAAAATGAAAATTTTGTATGTTTAGTTTAAATTAATGTGTTAGTCTTATTTGTATGCAATAAATTTAACAATTCTATTTGTAAAGCACAAAAAATCTTGTACTTTAAAAATTATCTAATGACAATTTTATTTTTATAATTAAATACACGTGTTAAAAAGTTTGGGGTGTTCTCACACCCCAGTAAAACGTACCAAAAAAAAGGCAAAAGTGACCCGGGGGTTTAAAATGGATTTTTTGCTATTCTCCAAATAAAGCATGTAATCCAATAGTTAATGTAACAATTATATTAGCGGAAGAAGACTTATTTAATTAATTTGCGTAATAATTCTTCACTTAGAATAATTAAGTATGATTCTCGTTAGTTTAAACTGACACTTAGATACTCATAAGGAATGTAGATTCTAAAAGTTTCTTCTCAAGTCCCAAAACCCCCCCCCCTCAAACTTTACAAATTTTTAATTGTGGGGTATAAAGAGTATATTTGGCGGTTTTGGGTTTTGGTACCCGGGTGTCGGACGTCTTAAGGCATCGCGGGGCCCCCGGGCCCCCCCAAAAAAACCTCTCCCCTCCCCCACTCACCTTAAAAGATAATAATTCGAATAATTTCAACGGTCAGATGTTTTTTTTTTCCGGTTGCATTCTTTGAAAAACTGGGAATTTTTGATACTCAACTGGGGGATATGTGATAACCCTCGTCCATGTAAACTGGGTTTTGGGGTTTTAATGACATTTATTTATTTTTAAGTTTCCCTTTTTACAAGGTTTTACAACGCATACAATGCACTGTCTGCTTTTAAGGGTAATATGTGGGGCCTACTTTAAAGGCCAAGGGGTTTTATGAGGGGGCAAGAACTGTATTCATGTAGGGGTCAAGAGCCTGCATTTATGTAGAGGCTCAGGGCCTGCATTTGCGTCGGGGCCCAGGACCTCAAAGAGTCTTAAGACGTCTATGAAAGTAGCCCTGGTCAGGAACTCTTGAATGGCGTTGAGTCTGTTCAATCGTAGAGGCCACTAGAACAGTGTTTCTCAAACTGTGATGTACGCCCTCTTAAGAGGGCGTGATAACTTTATAAGGGGGGCGCGGGTATATTGAAAAAATGAAAAAAAAAGATTATTTTTTTTTAAAAAAAAATATTAATTTACTGAAAGTAAACAAACGAAATATGTTCTGACATAATAAAAAATTAACAATTTACTGTATAATAATTATAAATTTTCAGTCGCATTATTTTATAATTTAACAATACGATAAGTTAAGAACAATTTTAATAATAACCAATAACCCATGGTTTATGTATAAAATATATAAAAAAAATTTAACACTTGTCTTCATAACTTTTCCGTTTATAAAATCCTTTATCTGTCGTTTCGTTATTAAATTTTTCCCCCAAATTTCATCCGTATTTTTTAAATTTGAGTCTCGATTACGTTGAATCCCCGTGTTGAATAAATAGCCAGGGGATAAAGTTTTCTATTAGAATGTTGAAGATACTAAGGGGTGAAATCTATTTTAAATATCCCCCGGCAGTTGAAACCCCAAACCGAAAAGGAACTGTGGATGACCGATTTGGGGGAAATCCCGGGGAATGTCGAAAATTTTTAAAAGATTTCCGGTTTTTTCCTCAAAAAAATATTTTCTGCACTTTAGCCTTTGGATAATAAATACAACAAATAATAAAAAAATAAGTTAAAAATTTCCCTTTTTAAATAACAAAAAAAAATATTATTTAAATTCTTGAAATTTTCTTTTAAAAAAATATGTATATACATATGACAGAATCACAATATTAAGTGGAAAAATGGAAAGCGATTTAATTTGCAATTTTCCATTTCCCTTTCTATTGAGAGTGTTTTACTATTATTTTTGTTTGTTACTATTCATTTATTAATTTAATTTAATTATTTGGATAAAATAGTGTAGTAAAAGGAAATCACATTCTCAGAAAGTAGTCCCAGGTGGGATTCGAACTCATGACTATTGGATTAGAAGTCCGCCACGTTACAGGACACAAAGAGCGATTTTCCTTTTCATACATATATGGTTTTGACTATAATCTTTGTTTGTTACTGTTCATTCATTCATTAAATAGAATTAAGGAATCAATATTTGAAAAAAAACTGTATTAACACCAAGTGTCATCCACTACATGTTTAAAAAAATGTATTTGAACTTGAGTAGATGAATAAAAATTATTTTATTAACGATTGAAGATTTAAACAAGATATATATATATATATATATATATATATATATATATATATATATATATATATATATATAAAGAAATATGTATAGGGAGAGTGTGAACTAATAGTAAGGATTGAATAAACTGCCTAAATACCCTTAAACAAGGGCAAAGTACGTACTTTATGAAATCATATATCATTTACAACATGAAAATAAAAATTAATGTATACATACTATAAAGCAATTTACCTGATCAGGAACACCTCAGAAAAATACTTTTTGAAAATGTTAAGTGAACTATAATGAAAATTAAGTAGCCGAGTTTGTAAAATTTGGTTACATTTTTAAAGAAATGCGTGATGTTGTCTTCCGTACCTTACTAAATTTTTCATTAACATGTTAAACACTAAACTGTATGAGAGAAATGTTTTTCTCTCTAATTGTATTAATTTAAAAACAAAGAAAAAATGCAATATTGCATTAACAAGAAAACATCTACAGATTTAAGGAAAAATTATCTTAATAATAATAAAAAAAAAAGCACCAATATTTTTTATAACGTTCGGCATTTACTAGAAAATATATTTAAATAATCATTTTTCAAAGGAATAAGCGGTCTTTTTCAGAGAATTGTTGCTAAAAATGTCTCAGGAAAAATCTATTTGAAAAGAATTCAGTATTCAATTTGGTACGCTCTTTGGAAAAAATTTGGAAAAGTTCTCGAAATCGTTTTAAAAAAAATTAGTAAGTATATCAGCTAAATTCTCTGTAATTGAAAATACGAGAGATTATTTATGCCTTATTAATAACCGAAAGAATCATTTTATGTTTTCAAAAATAGATTATATTCTGAGAAAAAATGATAACGAGTAAAAACTTTTCTTTCTAAGTGCTTCAAATATTATATTTCTGCTTTTGAAAAATAAATTTAAATTAGCTTTTTGCTATAGTTAAGAACTATTCAAAAAATTTTGGTTGCAATTTTTCACCATCAACATTATGAATATTATTTTTAATTTAGAGGATCGCATAATTTTTGAAGTCTTGAGTAGCAAAAAATATTTTAAAAAAATTAAATTAATTCCTACTTTGGTCAACAAAGAAAAATATTATTTTTATTATTTACTTTTTATGAAATAATTATAATTTATATAAATATGTATATGCATATAACAGAATCACAATATTAAGTGATAATTAGTTCTTATGAATTATAATTTATAATATTGCCATCCAAAACAATTGTGTATATGAAATTTCAGTTCAATTGAATGCTTTAAAACTTGAGAGAAAAAGTCTTTTAATGTTTTGACCCAAGTTGCTAAAAATGAAGCCAACGTGACTGTATCTGTAATTCCATGAATAATTAATTTTAATCAATTAACTTTTTATTAACTATAATTAGATTGTATTTAATCACGTTTTTAAATCACATATAGAAAATTTCGGCTCAAATGAGCGCTGTAAAATGTCAGAAAAAAACCTTTTATAGTGACATAAGCCTTCAAAATGGTCGCTAAGTCGCCAAAAAATTATGCCAACGTGGCTGTATTTGTAAATCTTTAAATAAGTTTTAATCATTTATTTTTGTTAATTATAATTAAATTATTGTATTGTCATCCAAAATAATCAAGTATATAAAATTTCAGCTCAATGGAGCACTTTAAAAGGTATTTTATTAACGATTGAAAATTCCACCAAGATAAATAAAAAATGAGTCTTACAATAGTCGCATATGATGTGTAACATCTGACATGTTATCGTGGTAAATACGCAATATTAACTTATTTACTGAAAAAAAATATGAATTAGGTATGATTGGAAATAATTTTCTATCGAATAATTATATCTTTAATGAAAATTGTATTTAGTTAACAAAAGGAGTAAATCAATATTTTATCAAAAATAATTATTCTTGTTCAATTTGGAGAAGACCGGAGACAATCGACTTATGATAACTAAAATATGACACATATACTTGTGATTTCAAAGTATTTAAAAACCGTTGAAAAACAGCGTCAATAACAGTACCACTGTTAGCAGTCGAAACATTCTAATTTGTTTTTTTTTTCGAGCCAGTTCCTTCATAAAAGCTATGAGCGGCTCAGCTTTTGGCAAACTGAAGTTAAAGTAAAATCACCACCAAAAATCGGGGCGAGTGATAACTTTTTCAAAAGAGCAGAACCACCTTCGTTATATGGAAAGCAAAATGGGGAAATCTTTATTTTTTAACCGTTTGATTCGAAGAAATATATACGACCACCAAAAATCATTGTTTGTCCATTTTCAAATGCTTCTGCCGCACTTATGCCCCCCAATATCGTGAGCAACGGATTTAGATTCAAGCACTGAGTGCTTGATGGGCTACAGAGTTGGACCCCATGGAGGGCGAAAGCACAGCCAGGCACTCTCATTGGTCATATCAAGAAGCGCGCTTACGTCACATCCTGTTACACACATCCGTCCTTTTCACGAAATCACTCCCAACAAATATCCAGCAACCGAGAGGAAAGATGTTACAAATCAATTAATAAATATATATATAGTGTGAGCTAATAGTAGGAATTGAAAAAGATGGATTTATTTTATAAAAATTGACAATTTTACTATTAGTAATTATTTATTGGTTAACGTAAACATATTTAATTAAAAATTATAAGCCAAATTTATAAGTTCCTCATTCTGAAACCACAATTATTTTTCCTTAGGCGTGCCACATGAGCACAGGATTTGTGTTTATGGATGTCCGTGAGCACAGGATTTGTGTTTATGGATGTCCGTTTTCACCAAACAAACCTCGTTAACGAATGCCTTCAATCTGAGTTTATCACCCCAATACAGTAATCAAAAATTTCACCGGACTTGAATTCGGCACAAGCTGTCCAACGAGTGTCATCCCTTCAACCTGTCCTACATGTGTACCGGAACTTAGAAGAGCATTGCTTGCTGAGGGGAGTAATCTTCCCCAAGATCAATTCGATAATTTGATACTCAGCATGCCTAGGTATTGCACGGACTGTATTTCATTACATGGGAGACATACTAAGCATTAATTATCATATCAATTGTGTAATATTAGATTTTTGTAAAGAACGTATTTTTTGTAATTGCTCCAGGGAAAAAAATTGTTGTTTTTATGAATGGTATCACCCACATACGCCAATTTTTTTTCTTAATCTTTTGTTTAATAAATGAGCTTAATGAGAGGGAATAAGTCCCATTTGTTTTGTTTCTGGACCTGTATTTCCCGGAGCTAGCATTATTATTCAATTTATGGAAATGAGTGTATTTCAAATGACAGAGGGGCTTAACAATAAAATGGGCAAAAAAAAGGAAAACCGAACATAAACAAAAAACAGTTTTTTTCCTTTTTTAAGCTTGCTTCCCAATAGGGGTAAAAGGATAGCGTTCAGCGGAGAGCCCCGAAGAAAAAAGTAGTAGCCATCCATGACACATTTGCCTGGACAGATGGGGAAGTATGGAGAAAAGCTAGCTTAAATCTGTCTAAATAGGCTGCAGGACAGTCATATTCAATGAAAAGTCATAACTGAGCCACGGCCATGTCACGTGGACAATCGGGGAAATGCTATCTGGTTCAAGATCCTTCCACTTTTTGTTACAGATTCTTTTCATTTGCTGTGCATGCAGAAATTAGGGACCAAAAGATATGTGATAGAACACCCTGGGTCTTGGCGATAAGAAAATTGTTGTTATTATTACAATTAGGATTTCGAAACCCAAGATCCGCAGAAAAGCATGTGACGGGCACACGTTCTTCCTATTAACCTTTTGGGGAAAATTTGGGGGCCGGGAGAATTGAGTTATTTGATTTTCCCAATCACCCAAAAAGAAATCGTAAAAATGTTGTTTAAAATTAATATATATATATATATATATATATATATATATAAAATTTTAAATTTAAAATTATTTTTAAAATTAAATTTTTTAAAAAAAAAAAAAAGGAATAGGAAGAATGAGAATAGGAGAAGGAAAAAAAGAAACCCGAGAGGGATCCCCCTTTGACCGGGAGGGGTTAAAATTTTTAAAAAGTTGTGTGATTTAGAAGGGGCCAAAGGAGCTAAGGCTTTTAAAGGTTTGAAAAAGTTTTTGGGAAAAATTTAATAAAGAAAAGGATTGGGATTTGGAGCAATTTACTTAGAATTTAGAAATACGTTGTATCACCCTGATTGCATCCCAAAGGTAAGATTTTGGTTGTTTTGGATCAATATATTGGGAAAAATAAAAATTTTTATTTTTTATGGGAATTTGGGTAATCACTTTATTTTCCTACAAATCAAGGTCGCGTAGATGAAAAGATGATACCCCGGGGTGGGGGATCACAAGGTAAAAAAAATGTCATGGAATTTTTTTAAAGGTAATAGTACGAGCATTCCTGTTTTGCATTTTTTTTCATATTTTTTTTTTCTTTTTACATGTCTTTTGATATGCCACTTTTTTAGCAATTACTTTATATATTTTTTAAATTTCTAAATTTTTATTTTTCACTAATAAAGTTAAAAGAAAACACACGTAAGACAAAAGCCCTTTTTTAAATAAAAGGCTTAGGGGGTTTGGGGAAATAGAATGGCCCCAAAAAAAAATATTTCATTTGTGATTTAAAAGAAAACCAATATAAAAATAGAATACATTCAAATTGAAACCACATAAAAATATATGTAAAATTCCAAAAAATTTTTTGGAAAGGGAAACACTAGTTTTTTTTTTAGTTCCTTTAAAAAGTTAAACTTTTTAAATAATTTAAAAAAAAAAATTTTTAAAATTGCAAATAACAAAATGCTTCCCCCTTTTCGCATACAAATTCAACACATTAAAAATTTACAATTTAGGCCATTTTTAAAATTGATATTTTTTAAAAAGTACAATTTTTTTAAATTTAAAAATAGAAAAATTGAAAGAAATTCATATTTCGAAAGTATATCCGTTTTAGAAAAGTAAAGTAATATCTAGAACTAAAATCATTTCGTGAATTAAAATTTTTGTCTTGTTGAAAAGGGAAAAATTTAAGAAACGTTTTATTCGATTTTGTAGGCTGTGTCGAAAACTTTTTCGGGGGCCCGGAAAAAAAATGAAAGGGAAATAAAAAAGGGTTTTTTCTTTCTTCCGAAATGAAATTTCCTCTTTGGAAATTTTTCCTTTGTCTGCAAGGTGATTTTGCTTTTTTTTTAATGAAAAATTTTTCGATAACCTTTTTCCCCTTTTTTCCTCCTTCAAGTTTAAAATTTTTCTTACTAAAAACGATAAAAATTACGGATTTCAAAAAATTTTTTTTATGATATAAAGCGAATTATTTGAAGGTTTGCATTTCGAGAAATCCCTTTTTTTCAAAAACCGTTAAAATCCCAGGTTTTCAAAATCTTTCCCGTTTTTTAATCCTGAAAACTTTTTTTATCGGGAATACTTTTATATTAAGACTAGTGGAACTTCTATCCCGCAATGTTAAATGAGCTTTTTAAGTTCCTGTTTCTCAAAACTTAAAATAAAAACTTTGAATTTTGTCTGGATTAAAAAAGGTTTTTTTTTCATTTCGGTTAAAAAGCTTTAAATATATTGGTTTCCAAAAAAATTCAAGAAAAAAAAGAAAAGAAAATTTATTTTTTTAATTACTGCTTTTTTAAAAAATATTTTAAAAAACTCCAAAAAAAAAATTTTGATATATTAAAATATTATTTATGTTCAGTAAAAATATATAAATTTATTTTGGGGATTCTGAGAAAAGTAGACAATTTTTAAAAAACATTTTTTAGAAAATTGCTTTTTGAAAAAGGGTTTTTTCATAAAATATTTATTTCCCAAAATTTTTTGTCCTATTTTTTAAAAAATTAGTATTTCTTTTTTTTTGTAAAAGAAACAAAAAAAATCTTAAAACGTTCAAAAATACATATATATATTTTTTGGTTTTTTTTTAACGAAGTTTTTTTTTTAAATTTGCATCAATTTTCTCAAATTCTGTAAATCTGTGAAAAATTTTTTAGCTTTGTCATTATAAAAAATTTGAATGACCATGAAACATCATAAATATAATGAAAACTTTATCAAAATATAAAGTAATGTTTTGGGGGATTTCGGTTTTACGACATTGTAAAAGGTTTCATTAAGGATTTGTATTTCTCATGCAAACAAAATTTTTTTAAAGTTTCGAAATTCAAAATTTTTTTAAACTGTAAAAAAGATTTCAAAAAAACTCAAAAAAAAATCTGTTTTATGTTTTAAATACGAAATTTGTTTTATGCATGTAAAACTTCTCCAAGACAAAAGCATTACACATCTGAGTTGAAATTAGTTACCTATTATTGAAAATTTTTGAATATTAAAGTTTAAAAACTTGTCTGAACAATAAAAAAACATTAATATCTGCAAAAAGTGAAATTTTAAAATATATTGTTTAGTTTTCTCAGAAACTTTAACAAAAAATATCATATAATTTTTAAAAATTGACATTTTTTTTTTCGATATATGGACTAGTAAAATATTTTGGGGAAAAACCCCCCAAAACTCATGGGAAAATATAGTTACAAAACGTCACAAAAAAAATGCGTACTTTCTCAATATATTTTGAAAAAAGGGTACACAGTTTTTAAAACATATTTTTAGAAAAATTTAATTTTCATTATAAAGTCCACTTTATCACAAAAATTAATGAATTTCAACATGTATTTTGTCCCATTTTATTAAACATTAGCATCTTTGCAATTTATTTTGACATAAAATAGTAAACAAAAGTCTTTAAAATTTCCCAGAACAGCATTTTTTAGTTTTTTTTAAAAAAGGGGAAAAATCAATTTTCCCTTTTTATTAATTTTAAAAAAATTTGAGCTTTCTTATTACGAATATAAAATTTGATCATAAAGCATCATAAATATAATGTGAAAATGTATCAATATGGTTTTGGTATGAATTTGAAATGGTATTTAGAAATATACCTGATTACACGACACTTCGCTAGTTTTCGTTACATTATCATTAGGTTTTGTTGTTACAGACAGTTTCTAGTTCTAAAGTTAAAAAAAATACTCTAAACTGGACAAATGATTTCCAAACAGACACAATAAAACTGTTTTTATGTTTTTAAACATGAAATTTATACATTTTTATGTATGTAATATGCTTCTCGCAAAGACAACAGACATCTCATTTGATGAATCATCTCATAATTTTTTCAGAAATTATTAAACATACAGACTCAAATCTTTATACATTAATTATAGACATTATATTTATACTGAAGTGAAATGTTGTTAAATATAGCATTTAGTTTTTTCAAAGACAAACTTTAAGTTCACCGAACAATTATTATTATGCATTTATTGAAAATTGTCATTTATTGTTATGATAACTGTTTTATATTTAAATATTTTAAGAATATTTCAAAAATGTCACTTCATTATACATAATTGCATTTAAGAAGCATCGAGTACATGCATACAATAAATTTACACAATTTTAAAAATATAAATTTTAGAAAACAGAAGTTTTTATAAAAAAAATCTTACCTTGTGATACTAAGTATTTGTTATAGTTTTTAATCCAAGTTTTGAATCTATAATTTTTATGCACTGTTCTTAAATTAGCACATAGTTGTAATTTTAAATATTTTACAAATATTTTTAACTCTTTACTAAGTCTTAGCAAGTTTAACTAATCAGTAATAATAACTAATTAAGACGAAATTTAAAGCGAAGAACAGACTTAAATTTAGGTAAAATCACTAAATATTAAATATAACATTCAAATTACTTAAACCACGCTTCCAAATTTGGCTCCAAAAATATTTAGCCTATCTAACACCGTTAAACTTGTAGTTATTATACAGTTATCTAATGCGTATGAATAAAAATTAATGGAGGCTTTGCAACTTTCCCCAGATTTAAAAATACAATGTTTACATTTCTATCTCTCAAAATGGGCGTTGTTCATCACCTGATTAATTTTTAAAAATCATTTTAAAAAATACTTCTAATTCCTATAACGGCTTGTATGTCAAATCATTGGAAAAGTCACGATTTGGAGATTTTACAAATATTAGAAACTCAAAATCGATTTCCAAAAGGTTATTACCCTTCTGACTGCCTTGAAAAGTTTCCTTCAAAATTCGCATTTTTTAAAATTTTCGTAAGCTACAGAAGAAAATACTTATTTCGTTTTATTTTGTAAACAATATTGATAAATTCAATAACACGCTATTTTGTGTAGAGTGCTGTTAGATAATGATTGTGTTAGATAAAAAATAAAGAAATAATGGATTTTTTGTTTTCCCTTTTCATAAATTTTTTACCCCCTAAAAACCCACTAAAACATTTTTTAAAACACCGAAAATAATATCGAAATTAACGGGTGCACGTTATACGCCGAGCATAAAAAATTATTGTTTTAAAAGTAAAAAAAAAAATGAGGATAAAAAATAGACTTCTAAATATATCGAATTGTTGTTTATTTAAAAGAAATGACATTCCTTATGATTTTAAATGGTTTTAATTTTAGAAGCATATTATTTCTTCAAAAGCTTGAAGTAAGCTCAAATAATGTACTTCAAAATATAAGAGCCTTGTGAACTGGTACATTTCAAATTTCTTTGTAAGAAAGGGTTGCTTGTTATATGACGAATTTTACTAATGACTAAAAAATGAATCTTAAAAGTATAGTTGCACGATATACCTCGGATTTTATCGTACATTTCAAAGAAATCTAATTTTTAGAATTCAAAATCACTGCAGCTGTTTTACTAGTAAAACAAACAATATTTTTCTTTGTTTTTATGAAACGTGGATCTAAATGTGTCGCCTCAAATATTAGAGCTTCGTAGCTTCAAAACTGCATTTGGGCTATGGCAATGGACCTCGTAATTTTGGATCTCGATCAAGGACATTTCCCTCCTCCCACCACTTTCAAAGCTACCGTACTGCATGAGAATTTTGAAATCGAAAAAAAAAAAATTTTTTTCCAGCCCTTCTACATGGTGCATTGTCACTGTCACTGGAACACGAAATATGCTGCGTAACTAGTCGTTTCAATTTCAGAGCTCGGTTTCTTGCTGTACACCACATTCTTGATGTAACCCTGAAGGAAAAAACAATGGGTTTAAATGTGAAAATTTAAGTTATCAATCGGACCCCTTTTGTCCCAAACCCAAAGCCCGACACAACGTTATCCTGATAGGCACGCATATCTATATGGTAGTGGGGGGTCATATTTTTTGAAAAAAGGGTCATCACTAAAAAACCGGGTGCAAAAATCCTTTCTTCCTTTTTAGTAGTTGTACCTGAAAAAAAAAAGGTTCAGTCAGACCGATGTGTGTTGAAAGATGGATGTGCGTGACTGGTCTGATCGTCCCATATCAGGTCTTTATCAAAAATGCGTAACTCCATCTGGGGTCTTTTTTAATGGGCTAGGCGCCGTTTTGTTTTTGTTCCCCGATAGGCGATAATATTACAATATGGTTTTTTTGAAATTTTTTCATGCGATAATGTTTGGTTGCCATGGGGATAACGTAAATTAGTGTTAGTTTTTTTTTTGGTTTTTTCCCCCGGGGATCTCTTGAAAAGTAACACATTGGGACAATTTTGTGTAATGAACACTAAAATAGGTGTAAATAATTTATATCTGGAATACATTAATATTACTTTCTTTGTATTTTTTTTAAATGTTAAAATCTTGCCACCATCTCTCCCTTCGAAATCTAGTTTTATTATGAAAAAAAAAAGAAAGTGATTACACTGATCGAGGATAAATTAAAAAGCGGGCGCGCACTGAGGCATGGCGTAGACAAAACAAAATGATTAAGGAATCGCGCCAATAAGTGCTTGGCGCGTTGCTCTCCTATATCAAATCAGTAATACCGGTGGAGTTACGCAGTCTGATAATTAGGCCGACGGTATGCATATTCATTATTCTTCCAATTGTTTCAAAGTTATCGCGAAGGCGAACAAATCTTAAGCGTGTTGGTGGTTCAGTTCCATATTTTACCTCCATTGTCATTGCCCTTCACTGATATTCTAGAACTTCCAATACCTTTTCAAAATACTTTTTCGCTGCTCGAAAGTCAGACGTACTTGAGAGCCATGGTCTCACTTCTTACCCTACTGAAACAAGAACAGGGGTGGCAAACCTTGTGAGAGGTTTTCACCTCTTTCTTGGGCTCCTAGATATGTTGGAAGTAGGGAAGAAAAATCACCAAGATCCAATCAATCTATTTATTGATCACACAATAAAGCGACACGCATTCAATTAATAGCAGTAACTGAATGTCTCGGTGCTAAAGATGAAAGTGGAACAAAGACGATAATACACGAAAGATCAGGAGACTATCAAACGATTCTTACTTTATATAGGATCTAATCTATCATCCGATTTAATCTAATATCAATTTAATCTCAGTGAACAATCATCGCTTAAACCCCTTAACGGTCGGATGATTTTGAAGAAAACGGTCATAAAAGAGTGCCTATTTTTTTAATCAAGAAAATTATATAAAACTAAGTGTATGTTCAATATATATATTTATTTTTAAATTTTGAGTAAACTTTTAGCTTGGTCTTAGCTTATATCAAAAATTAATTTTTTAATAATAAACCAACATTTGGGGTTAATATCACTAAAAGTTGGTTTTCCAGCGAAAAGAAAAAAATTAAAAAAAAAATATGCTTTTAATATTAAAGGAGAATTTTATTAGAGTTATGCAATGTAAAAACACATTAGTAATTTTTTATTTGTGAGATAAATGTTAAAGTATGAGATAAAAAGGCCGATATATCACAGGTAGCAGTACAGAACCATCATCACAATGCTCATGAACCGAACTTTCAAAACAATCAATTAGTTCAGAATCTCTCTCGGATCTTTTAAATCCAATTCCCTTCAAAACTAACTCCATAATGAATACAAAATTAAAAAATACATATTTATTTTTATCACAAAATTCAACCCACATCTATTCACGAAGAACAAAACTAAGTAATTGAGCTAAGATTACAAAAACATATTGCTAATGTAGATATGTTTGAGTGTGCTAACCATCTAGTTTAAAATAAACTAACTATCTCTAAACACGCTACTCTAATAATCTGGTACTACTTTCTGGTGAGAAATAACCATGATTACGGGCATAAGAAACTGATAGTTTTAATCTTTTTAGCGCTTTACTTTCGAACACTCCACCCAGGAAATATCACGGGCACGAGGACAGAGAGGGAAATTTCACCCCGTGATATTAACGGGAGCGAGAAGTAAGGGGTTAAAGCTTTCTTGTAATAAGTAATATTCACAATAGTTCAATAATGATACGTGGGAACTTCACCTGTTTTTTGGTTTATCTTTTCCTACCCACTAAAAAAATTTTTCTAGAAATTTTTTGATATACAATTTTTAAGGGGGGAAAGCAATTGATACCCCGAATTTCCCCAAAGGGGGTTTGGGTGGAATAATTTAATTTTTTAAACCAATTTTTCAAAGAAGGTTTTGGGAAGAAGAAACGCGAATAAAAAAATTAAAATCCAAAATCTCAATTTAAAACCTTTTTTTTCAAAAAATTTGTTTAATAGGTAAAGAAAATCTTTTTCAAAGAAAGTGGGAATTTTGGTTGTTGAGATTATAAAAATACCAAAATCCCAAAATTTTAAATTTCTTTTATAAATACGAAAAAATTCCCGGTTTCATAATAATTTTTTTTGTTTTTTTTATAATTTTATTGTTTAAAAAACCCGTTTTAGAAAAATTTCGTTTCCCCGAATATAAAAACCAAGGTCCCTTTAAATTGAAATTTCTTTTAAAATTTTAAAATTCTCTGAATTATTATCTGCATTTTTTTTCCTAATAATTTAATATTTCGTTATTTTAAAATAAATTTTTAAAATTTTTTTCAAAAATGCCGTTTTTTAAGAAAATTTCGTTATACCAAGTCCGGAAATAAAACAACGCTTGCCCCCGCCTTTCCAAAATCATCCTTTTTTGTTAAGAAGTTTTTGAAATTAAAAATTTTTTATCCATTTTCGCTCCCTAGATGGAACGCGTCCCTTTCCCCACCCCCAGAACTATTCTAAACAGTTACGCTTCCCCTGCCGTACTATGCAAAAAGCCTAAAAAGGAATGGCTAAAATGATTCCAGAAAGGTTTGATGATCTTTTACCCTGGCAAAAGTAAATTTTTTTCTCGGATTTATTTCGAAGGAGAATGCGTTTAGCGTTTTGTTAATATTTCTTAAGTTTTGCTAACCCGGGGAACTTTTGAACTCTCCCCGAAAAGGGGTTTTTTGACAGCTCAAACACCACTTAAATTTATACGCAGACTTCGGAAATTTCAAAATTATAAAAACCCCAATATTGATCCCCAAAAAGTATAATTTTTCGCTATTTTAAACACGCAATATTCTGGTTTTTTTTATCTATAAGGGAATAAATATGAGCCACGTGAGCTCTTAAGATATATTAATACACCCACAGTTTCCCGGAAGAGCGCTATATCAAATTCGTGCCGGTGACATCCACCCACTGTCTAAGCCTTTCTTTACCATAAATAACCAAAATACACGTCGTTCTTAATTTGTGTAACTATACAATTTGATTGATTGAAACAACGGGCAATTAGCTAGCTTCGGTGAGTAATTTTCTCCTCTCATAGCTAAAAGGTAAGTTGTGGTGTGCCCCCTAAATTTTTTTTTGTTGTGGATACCGTATGTTTTTTTTTCAAATTGTTTTAAAGGTTTTTTCAGTTCTTGAAGATTTTGTTGGAGAAATTATTTTCCTCGAAGATAAAAATTAGTTCATGATGCATTAAATGTCATTTGGAGTTTTTTTGGGGAAAAAAACATAAGGTGATTTTATGATTTGTGTTTTGAAACTTGGGTAATTATTTTCACGTTTGAATCATTTTTGCCCTTTTTTTTTATGCAAATTATTATTCTAGTTTTTAAATTTTCTTTTTATTTAACTTTTTTGTATCACACATTTTTTTTTAATTCTTACACACACACACTATAATCTCACCTTATCTATATATTTATTTATTTTGGTGAAATTTTCAAACGTTAATAAAATACATTTTTAAACCCCAACTGGTTTTAAATTTTTTATCTGATTATTTTGGATGACAATACAATAATTTAATAAAATTTATTGATTAAAACTAAATTTAAAAAATTACAAATACAGCCACTTGGATCATTTTTTTGGGGACTTTGTGTCAAAACTTGAAAAAGGTTTTTTTTTCCCTTTTAAAGCATTCAATTGAACTGAAATTTTATATACAAGATTTTTGGGTGACAATTTTTCTTTAATGATAATTAATAAAAAATTTCCACTTTTATTGTGATTCTTTTATGTATATACATATTTATATAAATTGTAACTATTTAATAAAAGTAGCTAAAATAAGATTTTTTTTTGTTTATTAATAGGAATTGAGACTTAATTTTTTTGATATTACTTGTTTTTTTTAAAAAATAGTTTAACCTTTAAGTTTAAAAT
The DNA here is from genome assembly GCA_019973955.1 of Trichonephila inaurata madagascariensis. Lineage (NCBI taxonomy): Eukaryota > Metazoa > Arthropoda > Arachnida > Araneae > Nephilidae > Trichonephila > Trichonephila inaurata. The sequence continues at coordinate 22,967 of BMAV01026315.1, read as the reverse complement.
AAAACTTTGGAAAAATCTGGTATACTTGTTATTTATGTGTTGAAAAATAAACTGAATAAATGTTTGTTTGGATTGTAAGCTTTGCTCGTAAAAACTGTCGTGACCCTGCTCGCTGGTGAAGTTGGGGACATTAAATAATCAACCATTATAAAATCTGTACTTTCAAGCAATTTCCTTCGCCAGGAGAGTCGTCAATTTATTTACTAATCTAAATATACATAATTGGATCTTTTATCTCACTTAATGTCCGATGTAATAGTACATATCTTACATGACGAATACATTTATCCAGTAAGACCGCGAAAAAAACCGCATTGTTACAGCAAAAAAAACCAATAAAAATTAACTTTAATATACGTCGTCCCCCTGGCAACGACATTATACACGATTAAAATATCTAGGTAACCATGTTGTAATGTTATCAGCCATATTGGCGAACATAAGCAACAACTTGGCACGTAGCAAAACTGGTACCAAAAAAAAAAGCGTATGTTTTAAAACACGTTGTTATACAACACGAAATTATATAATTGATTATTATTGAATAGAATGCAGTCAATGTAAACTAGTGTTTAGCATTTTAATTGAGTATACGCTAAATTTCCTTTAAAAAATACCCAGAGAGCAATTTACGATTAAATGAAATACATCAAGAATATGATTCATTGATGGCAATAAGACTTAATGAAGCGTGCTTTCAGCGGAAATGACATTTCGATATATAGCAAATATTAAAACATTGAATATTAAAAAAAATAATGTTCTTCAAGTCAAATACATCTATATATAACGTAGTCGAGGCCGAATTAGGTTGATTACTTGTATGTAGATTAGTCGTTAGTTATTTATGACTAGCTAGTATACCCGTTCTTCGCGCGGGTGAATTGAAAAATTAAATAATACAGATTGAATGATAAAGAAGTTATTAATGAGTTAATTTTATGTGAATTGTAAGTTAAGCAACAACAACAAAAATGCTTTTTGCATATCTCAGCTGAACAAAAAACCATTTTGCAAAATTTTAAGTCTGTAGTTATAATAGGCTGATATTTTTTTTTATTTATTTATAATACCCCGTAACTCTCTTGTGAGTCGATTTTTGAAAACACCTACCTTCTGCTCAGCAAAAGAACACATTTTTACAAATTTTGTGTAATAACGCTTAAAATAGTGTAAATAATTTTTATCTGGATGTGTAATACGTTAATATTACTTTCTGATGCATTTATTTTATGTTAAACAGCGGTTACAAGCGACTTCGTTCACGGGGAATTTAACAAAAAAAAGTTTATTCAATTCAAAGAGTTTACGAAAACTTAATAATTATGTATTCCATGTAAAGAAATGCCTATGCTATAAGTATAATTGTCATTTTTCTACTTTGTGAGTCGATGTTTCTTTTTTGTTTATTTTTTTTTTTTGTTTTTTGTTGAGCAAGAGAGGGACGCATCACCTTTGGCACTGTCGTTGGGATGAGGACTGTAAAATCATTCGGATCAAAATAGGTCTAAGTAGCAGTTGGGTGAAACGAGGACACAAAGGAAACCGCAAGCAAGGGGTAAAAGAGACGCAAGACCTTTGACACTGTCGATGGGGTGAGGACTGTAAAATTATTAGGATCAAAGGACATGAGCGGGAAAAGTCGCTAGTGGCAGCAACCTAATCAAACAAAAAAGTTTGATATAACTGCTAAAAATCGTTGAGACAGAAGGCTCGCGAAATAAAATAATCCTATTGAATAAAAATAATGACTATTTAAATAAAAAGTTCCTATTTGAATCGGATATTGTTCACTATTTCATTGGTTTTAATTTCATTTTCGCGAAACCCTAATTTTTTTTTCTAAAATAAAAATAGCCTAAGTTTCTCCTTATAAGATTAGCTATTTGTCAGTGAAGGTTCCGTCAAAATTGGTCCAGCAATTTCAGAGAGTAGCCGGAACGAACAGACAGACAAAAAATTTTAAAATTGATTTTTTCATATAGGTACTGTATAAACTTTTAAATGTATTTAATAAAAAGCTGTTCATCTCAAAATACAAACAGACACTTCACTTTTATTTATATGTATAGAGGGTTTCGATGAAACAAGTCCTCTGCGGCAGGAGATCTTGTTTATTAATTATGGTGAGACACACAAACATTCACATCGTAAATACTAGCAGGGAATGGACGACACTACAATTTTAACATTAGCGACTTTCAGGACAAAATTCCACAAAATCGCAGGCTGCTTAGAAAATTCGCTGTTCAAATGGCATAGAAAAATTTTCAACTGCTTTTTCAATAAGGTGTATTATTTAAATGGCTAAAAAAAGATTTTTAATCTAAATTATTAATATGATTACGATTTAGATTAGGATTAGTATGGATGAATTTTGTTTAAATTTTGGTTGAAAGTCTTGGACAGGAGAAACTGAAATTTTATATATGATACAAAACATTACATAAAAAATAAGGAAAAATGGAGATATTATATATAACAGAATGTATAATCTTTTCGAAACCCAAATAATAGAGTAAACAAAAAAGAGCCGAGCACTAGAAACTTAGATCAAACCCTGAAAATCCGTATGAAAAATAAAAGAGGGAAATAAAAAACCGAGGAAAAGAATTTCGATTAATACCGAACTAATTGAGTTAAACTAGTTAGGGCGTCATTTCCCTTAAACTAAAGTTATGAAAATTAAAAATAAAAAAAATCTAAAATTTATATATATAATATATATATATATATATATATATATAGAAAGTTAAATCTATCAAAACCAGAAATAATAGATAATGAACATAACAAGAAATAACGTAAAAAAAATATAAAAGCAAAACATGAAGATCGAATTTATAGAAAATATACAAAAAGGAACGATAAAAGAACCTAGGATTCAGAAAAGTAATTTGGGACATAGTACCGAATAAGTGGGTTAAACTAGTTTGAAGGCACCAACCTTCCCCCTTTGCAACTCGGTAGGAAAAACCAAATAAAATAAACAAAAGTTCAAAGTATATAAAAAAATAAAACAAAATTCGAAGTATATAAAAACTCGCAGAAAGTATGATAAAAACACTGACTACTATTCTGAACAAATTCTCCCAAATTCTTAAAGCAGAAAAATCCCAAAACAATTATGTATAAAAAAATTAACGAAATTTCCCTACTTACAGATCTTTTTCCAAGAGAATCAAGAGTCTTGAAATTAATGAAAAGCAATTATCTCCACCAAGTTAAAAAACCTGAATGTACATAAATGCATCTTTTGAACTACCTTTTACACGAGCCAGCATAGATAGATACCAAGAGAGATGACAATCAAGTTTGGTAGGCTTTGAATTGGTTTATAGTCAAAAATGTAAATTTTCTAGGCTCTAATTTGGTTGGTTGTCAAAAATGTGTAAGATGTTCAAGATGTGTGTGGAAAAGATGTAAACTGTGATATATAACTTTTTAATTTGATCAAAAACTTTTTAATATATATATATTAAAAAGTTTTTGAGGTATTTGAGAATTATACAAACATTTTTGCATACTACTGATCCAATAAATGTAAAACCGGTTATTACTATATAACATACAAAGAAATATAGTTGTTAGCATTTTATTTTGAAAATATTTCCTTAATTTCTGAGAAGCTTAGTATTGAATAATTCATGCGAAAATGGCAGTCAAATATATTTTAAACTTCGAAGAAAGATTTTTAGAAATAATTTGATATATGATTTAAGAAAATAAAGAAAAACAAAGTCAATTAATTCAAACTATTTAATAAAATAATTATCTAAATTTATAAAAAGTAGTTCATGCAAAGCTTTCATTTTGTTGTCTAGGAAAATGAATGCACCAAAACATAAAGTAATTTGAATCAAGATAATAATTTTGTTTAATGAGTTTTTCTTCTATCATTTACATTGATAAAGAGTTGTCTGCGTTAAGAAAAATTCTAATGTGACATAATTTGACTTACGAAAAAATTCTGATTGAAAAATAAATATTTGCATTAAAAATTGGCAATATTTTTATTACAAACACTAAAGATTAAACTCAAAGTTTGTTTTTGAATTCATTAAGTTCTATTTCTGTTATGTTCCATGTCCTTTATGTAAACTAGAAAATTTCTTACATATTTTGAATATTTAATTTATGTTTTAAATATGAAAGTGAAAAAAGTATTATAGTTATTTGATTGTTTCACATCTCAGAAGCTTGATTTAAATATAAAACTGGTAATTTATTCAATCTATTTTTAGACATTCTGAGGCAAACGATCGTTTTTCAGAATTACGTGTTATCTGTTAATTCAATCTTAATATTACTCATGACATAGAAATGCCAAAGAAGTTCGAAATGTTTTTTTAAAATTTATGTCTACTTCAAAACTATAAAATTTCATGAAACTCTAACATTTTATGTATTAATGTACAGCAGAATTTTATATATACTAAATTAAGAAAACCATGGAGAATTAAATATTAAGGTGGAAATGTATAACGTTTTTTATATGATAACGTTAAAAATTACCTTTTATTAAAAGTAAAATTTTTACGTGGGAATAAATCTTTACTTTTCTATCTTTTTATGATTAAAAATGTATTTGAATCTTATTCATTTTCAGAGCACTATCCATACTTTTTTTAAAGTAAATCGAAAAGTTGAAGCAAAAAAAGTTCCATTTGAGGAATTTTTCATAAATTTGTACGAATAATCCTAGGATGGAAGCTTAGTAATACGATCAAAGGATATCAGGGACTTGATACTAATACATTTTTTTTTATAATTGAAAATGTGAGTGGAATGTCGTCAAAGTATTGAAAAAATCTTGACATGACAAATAGAAATTTTATTACAACAATGTGTGAATGATAAAAACAGGGGGATGATATTAATGTTTTATGTAATTATTGATCTCTTGTTTGGAGATCTCAATTTAATCAAAATTTTACTGTAAAAAATTATTTATTTTGCAATTGTAAAGAATGGGTTTTTAAATATTTTAAATATAAGCTTTGTATTATACAAAAAAAAATCCCAATTTTTTTAAAACGTATTACACAAACACGTCCGCGCCCATACATTTATAAAATCTAACCAACAATACATAAGTTAATGGCGAGGAACTCAAAACTAAAATATTTTTAAAACGCTTTTATAAGCTTCACCTGTATGCAACAGGATCTTTGAAATCAACTTTTATCCACTTTAAAAGGTCAGATTAACTCGAAATTTGGCACACTTGTTAAGGACCGCAAAGACAATACAATACTTTAATAGTTTTGTTCGATTGTCCTGTTCAGGATTAACAATTTCCCGTTTCTAGATTTGGAGACAAATTCCAGATCTCATTTTCAGATTTGGTGACTAAGAGATTGTTATAACACTAACGTGAAAATGCCAGACGGTATTCTCGATTCTAAAAAAATGACGTATTATATATTTAAGCTTTATTCATCAATGAATAAATGATATTTTGAAAAACCAAAAAAGAAACATACTTTAATTGTAGATTGAAAAAAGAAAAATTAAAAATAAACTTTGTTCAAAAATCTAAAAAACACGCTTTTGTAGTTAAAAGAACTAAAAAAAAATTCTTAATATAAGAATAAAATGATTGACGAGAAAATTAATGTCATAGCTTTAAAAGCGTGGGTTGCTCGATATCAATTGTTTTAGTTTCTTACCAGTTCTATTCCGAAATGCCTGAGTTATGAAATACAAATGTAGTACAAAGGACCCCACGCTTTTACCACAATGAAATTACATTTTTTGTTAGTTATTTTATTCTTATATTAAGAATTATTCTTTACTTTTTAGTTCGATTCACTATAAAAGCGTGTTTTTTAGTTTTTTAAAACTAAACTATAATTCATTTCCTTACATTTTTGTTCTTTTGAAATCTACGTTAAACAGAACTATACGAATGGGTAAGAAAGGTTTTGTAAAGGCAATCCAAAATTATAATTAATAAGTTATATTCTTGTTCCAACAATACAACGTTTATTATATCATTAAAATGCTAACCACAAATTAACTTGTCGACATACAAACATTCCAATTAATTACTAAATATTTCCGCAATTATATGGTCTGAAAATGTTCTTTTTTTGGACTAAAATCATGCTTCATTGAGAAATTTTCCTTTATTTATAGGTACATCTTCATGTGTATTTATATATTTCAGCATTAAATATGTATAAAAAATATTTTAACATTTTATAGGGTATTCAGAGGTAATAATTTATTAGAGAAAATGAGAAGTTAAGCCAGAAAAAAAAGCATGCTGTATTTTTGAGCAATTCAAGAGAAAAATTCGGTATTGGCATTTATTAAAGAAAACATTTTATTCGATAAAATCAATATCGGACTTTTCTTTTTGAAATAAATCTTTTTGTCGATATCAGAAAGAAAGTTTTACAAGATTTTTAAAGAAATCATTTGAAAGTTTTATTTATTTACTTATTTTTTTTTATCTTCGCTACCTTTGCATTACTTATTATAATGACCGCAAATATAACCTTTGATTATTATAACCTTAACCTTAACCTATATACCTTTTGATTTTTGGGATAAAAAAAATTGCCTGTTTATTGGCTAAAACTTAAATTCAGAGTTTTTTTTAAAATAAAAAAGTAATGACTTTTTTTCTTCAACAAGTATCCTTTTCTTTTTTTTTTTTTTCATTAACTTTCTTCTCGACTAAGATACGATATTTTTCGTATTCTAGAAATATAAAAAATGTAATTGGTACTTTTTAATGACATATTCATATTAATGTTTGAAAATATAATTTTATTTAGATATTTAACTTGTAATGTTTTCTTAGGTTCAAATCTGTTCAGTATTAAAATTTTGCATTGAAACAATCGTTTAAGTTGTAAAATTGATTATTGATATATATAACTTTAAGTTATTACAAATTATATGATAAAATTTGTGTGTATATTACTAAATGCGTTGCTGATATTTCTATAGTTAATATACAAATTTTAATAATGATATAGGATTAAATATTTTATTTTTGATGAGGATTTCTAAAAAAAAAAAAAGGTGAGAGTGGAAAGGTTAAATAATATAAACAATTAAACAATTTAGTTAAAAGATAGTTTTATGTGTAACATTTACATAAGAATTCAAACTGAATAAAATAATATGATTAAACTAAGAAGAGGGGAGGTACTGCGAGCCAGTGCCCATTGTACAAATTATAAAATTGTTCACATTTATTGCCAAAATTGTAAAACTGTATTTAACATCTACTATGCAGTTATATTTATTTGTTATTATCTTCCCAAGATTCGGTTTTGTTGCGCCTTTTCAATTAAATTAATCACTGAAGCTGCGTCGTCCAATTGCCACTGCGTCGCCACTTCATTGATACAGTCCTCAGATTCTTCTAAACCTACAACTGTCACAGCTTTCTGGAAAGTTTAGTGTTTAGTTCCATTGATTGTTAGTAGATATTCGTATTAGAAAGCGTCGTTCTTTTCTCGCTACGATTCCAGTGCAGGCAATCGTTGCGTTTTATTTCTTCGAGAATTTGCAATAATGTAATGCCTGAACTGTATCGGTGACGTTAAAGGAAACAAAGCACATGGTCACCAATTCAAGAGTATGACACATGCGAAATCGGGGTAGCCAACTTAGTGAGTTATCTTGAACAATGGCATTGATGTGATAGTACATAATAAATTTATCACGGCATCATGAAAACTCTTATTATATATAGAAAGAGACAAGGACATTTGGTCCCAGGGATTTAGTGAAATGTAAATATAAAGTAAAAGATAATTAAAAAGTCAGATTTTTACCAGGAATCCATTTTTGCATGACCAGTAAATAAAAAATATCCACTGAACAGAGAGAGAGAGAATATTATAGAAAAATTGGGAAACTCTTAAAAATAAAATTATATAGGAATAATTGTGAATTAAGCATCATTAACGTTACAAAATCATCATTTTAGGAATGATTTAATAATAAAAATAAATAGTATAGGTTTTTAATTTGTGCTTTTAAAAAATATAATTTTGGTTCAACCATTTTTCAAAGAAATATCTGGGAAAACGCTAGTACTACGAAACACAAATGTGTTGGTTTTATATACACATACTTCTCGTTTGATTAAAATTTAATGCACAAATTCATATTGGCCATGCTGGTTCACAAAATGCAGTTTTAATTTCTGAAGGGCTTATACTGAAAATTAGCCAAGTCTACAAGTCGATTAATCCTTTGCATAAGAGAATAATTTTAATTAAAATTTCTGTAATAATTCAGATATTTTCCTTGTCTTTAATTTTCAGCTTCCTAAAACACAGCAGATTTTATAAAACATTAAAAATTTGTTTAAAATATATCACATTTCTACGAACATTTCTTTGCATAGATAAAACAAGAAAAGTTCGCTGTACCTTCAATATTTTATAAACAAAAATCTTTATTAATCATTAGTTATTTTTCTACATAAGTCTAAATTGGAAGAAGTAGAGAAATGCAGTAGAATAAAGTAATTCATGTAATAGATGATTTATTAAAACAAACTATGTACCGAGTGTCCATAATTAAACTTTAAATTTGCTAGCAGTCTGTAGAAAAAACTATGCAACGGAGTTGCATGAAAATTGGGTAACGGCAGAATAAAATGATGGGAATTTCATCGAAAAAGAAAAACGTGTTTCAAAATCACCACTAGATAGTGTTGTGCAATGAAAACTATTGGCATATGCAAATGTCATAACTATAGTAATTCTGTGCGTGCGGCAACTTACAGCTTGGCCACCTGGATCCCCCGACATTATTATTTGCCACTTTTGGCTGTGAGGTACCTCTACGCCATGGTCTACCGTGATCCCATCCCATCCCATTCTATCTCTGTCCGACTTTAAAAAAAGCATAGAAAGCCATGTGTGTAACATTCCCAGTTCATACTGCTTTCAACAGTTGAATGTGGCCGCGGTAGCCGAGTGGTATAGGTATCGGATCGTGGCATGCCTTGTCACGAGTTCAAGCTCAGTACCACTAAAGACCCGCCGTGTAGGGCAGCGATGCACGTTAAATCTGTCGAGAGCTGAAACGTCCTCCCGTTGGTGTGGTGTGGTAGTTAGGGGAGAGGTGCCAGCTCAGGTGTCGTCCACGTCACTTGACCATGGTTCAAAATTACGTGGTCCGTCACCAAAAAGCCCTCGTGTAGCTGAACAGTGCGACGTTAATATTCAATCAATCAACAGTTGAATATTCGATTTTACGTTTCAAGATAGTAGCAGATCATAGAGGATAGCATATCGAGCATGTTTTGAAAACTTGTGCAGAATATTTATATGTTCTTAACAAAGCTGTGATACGGTACCTAGAGGCAGTTTTTGAAACTCATTGTTTTGTTTTCCCTCAGTAAAATTACCAACATTTCACTCTGCCATTACCCAATTTCCATGCGATTCCGCTGTATAGTTTTTACTACAGACTGTTCCCAATTTTAAGTTTAATTACGGGCACCCGGTATAAGGTACAGTTTGATAATTTTGGCAGTTCTCTCAAATATCTTAAAGTTTACAAGAATACTTTATCTTGTAAAGATTAATCAATAACAATTTTGTATGAGTAAAATTGTTATCAAAACGAACAAAAATCTCCATATTTCTTGTGCATTTTGTACTGTATCTCAACCAATGATTATGAAATTGAAATTATTTAATCTAGCTTCGGATTTATAGTTCGCATTGTTCAATTATTGACAAAGTAAATTCGTTTTTGTCACGAATAACGCGTACAACAGGTTTCTCCTTAACACCCGTACCCATTACCTGAGCCAAAATAGGCTTTTCATCAATTTAATTGCAATTTATCAATGTATTTAGACCTATTTACAGTTTTGCTTTGAATACATTTCTCACACATCTGAACTAGCGCGTGGTAGTCGCAACATTTTGATTAAAATTGAAGCACATCAAAATTAATATTGATTACCCGCGTTAATGTAGCCAGATTATCTGTGATGAACGACAAATATATAAATCAATTAGTTAATTTGAAAACTGTGTAATGTGTATTGTGTGCTACATCCTCCTCCTTAGCGATTCCAAATGGATGAATTGTTAAACTCCCTATAGATTTCACTAATTAATTACCGTGATTGAGTTATAGATAAATTTGATTGTTCAGATGAGTTCCGTATTTCATTTATTTGTTTTTCAATATTTCAGCTAAAATATGAGTATTTCATTCCATTCAATTAACTAAAATTAATAGGGTTATCTGGGTCTAAACGTCTCATTTAAGATTAACATTTTAAAACAACACTTTTCACTATTTTATGTGAGGAAAGAAAAATGTAAAAAAATGCATAAGAGTTTCCTTATTTGTACGAAATTATAAATGTAAGCATAAAGATTTTGTAGTATTTACATAAACCTGCATCCAGGAATTATATCAAAATGTATGCCTAATTTGAAAAGCCTGCTTATATGCTTGAAATATAAGCAGAAAAAAAAAAAAGAAATTATTAATATAAATAATGAAAAAAAGAAATTATTAATATAAGTAATAAGAAAAAAATTATTAAAAAGAAATTATTAGTATAAATAATGAAATTGTAACAATATAAAGAATGTAAAACAAATTTAAGAGGAGGAAACCTCTCTCATTCCCTCTATACTGCCAATGTTAAATTGGCTTTTTTGATGTACCTTTCCTCAATATCTGTTATATGTACATGCTTGAAATTTTTCATAAAATTCAAGTATATCTTTCTCATTATACTGAAATGAGCTTTTAGGTAATTTTGAATTTTTTTCATAATTTATAAAATATTTTATCAAACAGTGAAATTTGACCCATTTTCATAAAAAAAATTGTAAAAATAAATTTCGATGGTTTTACAAAAAGTTCATTTCAGTATATATTAGCTATCGTTATAAATATATCATAAAAAATTTACATACCTGTGAACAGTAGTTTTCAAAAAAGGTACATCGAACATCAAAATATACAAATTTGAAATAAAAATTGATTTTAATGTATACAGTGAGACTTCTAATCGGCTAGGAAATAAAAAGATAGAAGTCTCAAATTACAATAAAAGATGCATGTTTTATTTTATATCAGACGCTCACAACTTTTAAGCAAAAACGAAGTACTTTGTTTACAATTTTCGCCATTCCAATGAGCGTGACCCAGTTTAAATGATTATTTAAAAATGGGTTTTAAGGGCTTCTAATTACCATAGAGTAAAGTAAGATATTTTTAGAAAGGTTAGAATCTATACAATTTGAAAATGTAAAAAGCTCAAATTGTCCAAAAAATAAGATTTTAGCTTTCCAACGCATCTTAAAACTATTCATATTCTTTTATGTATAAGTATTTATTTAAAAAAAACATTTCTACATAGTATGATCCAAAAGTTTGAGGGCAGGGTGTAGATTCCTGAATAGTTCACGCACCGAGAAGGCACATCCAGTTGAAAGTAGTCCCCTTTGGCGACGATACACTTCTGCCAGCGTTTGTATAACATCTGGAACCACAGCTGGAAGCCACTTTTTCACAACCCTCCGTGAAGGGCCTCCTGCGATGCTACTTTCACATCTACACACAAAACGATGTTTCTGTAAACATTTTTTCATTGATGGGAACAGCAAATGTCACACGGGGCTAAGTTTGGTGAATAGGGGAGGGGGAAGCCGTAAATTCCCTCAAACGACGTCCTCGAGAAGCTTGTAGCCCCAGAGGTTTGTTCAAGTGGTTGGCGACGATCCTTTCGAATACTTTCAGCACTGGCGTAGCTAGTTCTAAGGGGGCCACGTATCAAAATTCCTCCAGGGCCCCTTTCAAATATGAGAACCCTGCTAGTTGAACTGTAGTTACACATGTTGGGTCCCCTGTAGATTGGGAGCCCCGTATCATTGATACGGTTGATACGGCAGTAGATACGCACCTAACTTTCAGACACCAACACAATATTTTCAGCGTTCTGTGAAGTCGAAGATCGTCCAACGCGTTCATTGTATTCGATGAATTCTTGGCCATCTTTAAAACGTCGATGCCACTCATAAACCTTTGATATCGCCGTGCCAGATTCATCATACACCTTACTTTGCATTTCCAATAAGAATTGGTGTTTTACCTAAGCGTTGACAGAATTTAATGTTCAACGTTGTTCAAGAAAAGCCATCTTTCTTAGATCGCGGAACAAAGCTAACTAGCTTCGGTAAATAACAGCTGCGCGTGAGGTTCAATCACATAACCTGGACTACACTAACCTGGACGGGTAGAGGAAGGCTCGGAGGATACATTTCAAGGGGTTTAACTTTAGGTACTTGCTTTCATCGTCAGTAATGACCACTGTCCCTGAATTTTAGGATCGTAATATGTATATATGAAATAAATTCATTTTTTCATTAATAAAATAGACTTTGAATTAACATTTCCTTATTTTAACTTTTCAAATTACGAAAGTTACGTTAGACGTGTTGATACATAAATTTCAATATATTTTTAATTAGAGGGATAGGGGCTTTATTCTGTTTTAAAAATTCTTTACAAAAATATATGATGTTGCATCATTCTTATCTCCATTGACGTAAATTGGACAGATATAATTCATTTTAAAAAGAGATGTGTAATTTATTTATGTAAAATTATAGTTTGTAGCAAATATTACCTGTTATTATTATAATCAAATGATATTACGAAATTTATACAGAAATGTTTTTGTGATTTATATAGAGGGTTATCAGAAATGAATGACCCGATTACAAAATTTAATATAATTCCCAGATGAATAAGCAGAAAATGATAATTAAGATGTTATTGTAAAGATAAAATATGGAATTTTTTTTCGTACGTAGCGTTTCTATGTAACTTTCTTTATTCACCCGTGTAATGTCAATACGAACCTGGTCGCCCTGGACTTTTGCCTTTACACTGGCATCCAATTTCCTGGAACTGTTTATATCATCTTCTTATACTTTAGATACCGATGCATTTCTATATTACGTTCTCCAAAATCCACGCTGAGCCGTGATTATTGACAATTTTTTGCAAACGAGAGCACCACAAAACGCCTTATACCGCCGCAACGCCATTTCCATTTCTGTTAACAATTACAACATCGCTGCGGCCTATTTGACAAAAACAATTTACTAACTCAAAACTTCATATTTTATCTTCCTCTGTCTTCATATTTTATCTTTGTTTATCGGATCATTCATTTCTCATAACGTATATATTCATCATTTTTTACTAATAGAATGTTTTAGATAAACTAGTAGCAAAGTACCTCTTATCCGCCTAATAGTGACATTGCCCCCCAAAAAAACCTATTTATCCTGATTGCTCAACTTGGCGAAATATTGGCGATATAGACCAGTTTGCATCCTTTTTGGCTACCAAATATTTGGCGGTGACCATATTGGTGGCTTAGTGGCCATAAGGGTGTTTCTAAGAACTGCTGGAGAAATCAACAACATCGCGATCAATGGCGTGAGCGGATTTTCGGGTTAGCGATGGGAGGTAAAACAGAAACTACTTGGTAAATCGTTCTTGGCACTCATCTCCAGTTATAAATTCAACTTTCTGCGACCCATTTTTATAAACAAAAACCCCCTTTTATATAAATAAATATATTAATACATCACGAACAACTTTTTTTTTAAATAAAGAGAGAGATAAACAAGTTAAATTTAATTTTAAATCACCTTTCCTTTAAGAATTATTGCACTAACAACTTATATTCAAAATATGTATCTGCTAATTTTTACAGAATAGTGAGTAACATAAATGGGGATAGTATTTCATGGAATTAATTAAAAAATCCTCCCCACCCTCCCTTAATTTAAAAATAAATAACGATATTCTAAACTTTTCTGTGCTTTATATTAGCATAAGATTTCAAATTGTATCAATATTTTGCAATTAATACTTATTTTATGTAGTATTATACTTTATTTTACACAATTCACAAAATCTGCATAGTTAATCAGAAATATATTAATATATTTTATTCTTGGTTGTTCTTTTGTTTCATAATTCATGTGTGTGGATTTGCTTATATAAATTTAATTATTAGAGATCATTCCAAAATATACCAACTGAAACGCACTTTTGAATAACTTATTAATGCAAATTTTATCTTCGAAATGAAATTAATTGAAAATCAATTTAGATATAAATTTCATTTTGAAACTCTTTCTCTGTGAATTACTTTTCAGAAATGCTTTTAAATAAATCTTCCATTTCTTAATTTCCGATATTCTATAGATTTATCATAATACTTGTTGTGCATGATTTAAAGCAAATATCGAGACGAAAAATTCTATTCCGAAATCTCGAAATTTGAATAAAGCCTTTCTACGAGAAACTTCTTGCTTGTTATCTTTTGTGAAATGTAAACATTTCGATCTTCAACACCTAAATGCCTTAAAACGCAAAATGCAAATATCAGAAGAGACTGGATTTAATACGAATTGCATAAATTCAAGTGTTTGAGAAAGCCACTGAAGATTTTCTTTCGGTTCTCTTTATTTTCTTTTCGCGACTGATTCACAGTCGTATCTTTTATTTCCCAAAGTACCTCTTCGACACATAAGTCAATTATGTAAATAACCTGTTTGCTTAGGACTTCAAAGAATCATTCATTTGTTGAATGTACTTTGTTCGTACACAATTCCTTCTAAGACGTTTTGGTTGTTCAACTAATTTTACACACTGCGTTAAGATATTTCAAAAATTAGTACGAATATGCTCACATTCATGTTCAAGAGATACATTGTAACATTTTGAATTTATCAGTAACTGTAGTGTAAAGTTTATTATTTTCTAGAATTTAAGGTATTTGGTTATAACAAATCTATACCTTATTAGAGTTTCAAATAAAATGTTATTGAATTTGATCTCAAGAGAAGTAATAACTAACTATTTTTAAAAAAATTTTAACGGTTCCTTTGGTGGCTTTCTCGAGTTACATTCTGTAGATGTATTTTATTGAACTTTAAATATAATCGTGTATGTACATTATTCTGATATTTTTAAGAGGAGTATCTTCATACATTTTTTAAAAATATTTTTATATGCAAGTATCTTCGTTAGAATTTTGTCTTATATTTCAAAACATTTATTGAGTTGCTATATAATATTTTAAATAATAAAACTTTTCAAAATATCTTTTTAAAATCGAAAATGAGTACTATGCTTTTTGTTGGAACTAGTTTCGGGGAAATTACTTACAACAGATATTTTGAATTGAAATGCGATAGATAAATTTATTTACTACTTCTTGTTGTTAAGAAACAATGAATAGAAAAGGAAAATAAAGGGAGATATTCTCAAAAAAGAAAAAGAAATGCTATAACGGGAAAAATAATTTAGAATTAATGTGTACTGTGTAAACATTAAAAATATTATCTTCTCTGAAATTACTTTTCCTATCTTTATAAATCTTTTCTCTTCTTTTTTTACATTAATGCTCTAAGAATACAATTATTTCCATTCCGTTTTATAATTAAAAACTGCCAGACTTAAAGGAGTCTGTTAATAATATTGATAATTTAATTTACTAAACTTTAATATATATATATATATATATATATATTTAAGTTTAGTAATGAATAAAGTTTATTTATGAATAATATATTTATATATATTATTCATAAATTTATTTCATTCATAATTGATCACTGAATGCTTTTCAATTATAAAGTTTTTGGTGAATTTCAAAATATTATCCTCAGTATATATAAAGTACTTATACCAATTGTGTTGAACTTTGTTTAATATTAAATAAATATATATATATAAATAAATTTTTATTATTTGTACCTTTTATTTCCATTTAATTTTTACTTTTTATTATATTATTATATTCTTCATTATATTATTATTTTTAACTTTATTATATTATTCATTTTAAATTTATTAATTTATTTTATTACATTTATTTTATTATATTTATTTTATTATATTATTATTTTTTTATTTTATTATATTCCGAAACTAATACTACTAATTTTAGTAACGGTATACATATTTAATAAAATTCATTTTGCAAAGGAACATTGCACAGGAATATAAATATTTTTTAATAATAATTTGGAGTTAAATTTCTAACGTTAAAAGTACATTTGGGGTTTTTGGAGTTTAGCAATGCTTTATGGATCCAACTTCCCCGTACAGCAGAAATTTCGACATAATAGGAAAAACAGACCCATGTTGAAAAATTAAGCCTTTATCACACGTGAATGGAACACAAGACCATAAAAATAAAATGAAAGTATGATTAGTGAGAATATATATAAATATATATTACTGGGAAAGACATATAAAGGCTTATTTTTGGAGGATGCTTAGTTTTCCATGCACAGAATTGCTAATATTTTTTAAGCACAACCAAGTAATCTTCTGATACACCGTTCTTAAGTTCATGACAATTCACAATGTTTAAGAAGGCCATGCCGAAGGCCACTTTCTGCTTTGGGGATTAATTTAACTATGATGTCACTGAAAGGGGATATATTATTTGGATATCAATTTTATGAACATAAAGTTGCCCTTTTGTCAGCCATCCATTTGCAAATGATTCAGAAAATAATGGTTCCAAATCAGAAAATAATGGTTGCCAAGAACCGGTGTGTTGTTAAATTTACCGAATCCACTAATCTACTTAAGTATTATTTTAAGGATACTATTAAAATATTTTATATTATCTTATTTGGGTCAATGTACGATGATAAAATTTGAATTGGTAGTTCAAGTCCATCAAATATCAAATAAAACAACTGTCTCGTAATATATATATATAATATCGCTGCAATGGTGAAAAATGATTCTAAGAGAAAGAAAACAAATATAATTATTTCAAATCTATTTAATTCTTTAGCATTAGAAATTTTATGTAGAAGAAATAGAGTAAGTTTTTACGAAGAGCAAAACGGTATCTAATTTTACAGCTAAAGTGTCAAAGTATTTGACATGTGTTAAAAACTTTCTTCTAAAAAAAGCTATTATAAGATTATTAACATATCATTTTGCCATAATTGTTTCATTCTTGAAAATAAAATCGTGCCATGTCCATACAAGAAAAATTTAATTTTAATAATACTGGTTTTCATTATATTTTATTTGTTAGGGGGATAATTTTATATTTTTTTTAGTTTTATAAACTTATTGATTTACGAGTAGAATTGAAAGCAGTTCCTTATGATATTTTAGTTATATTTAAATCTTTTTTATACAAAAAAAATAAATACGTGAATTGGCATCAACTATCAATAATGTTTTTACTTGAACTATTTTTATATTTTTATGATACTAACTTAAAGATCTTTCATTACTCGAAGAGAGATAAAAATATAGTAAAGAAAATATTCCAAGAATTTTTAATGAAAACAAATTATACAACTCTTCGTACTCATTGCTGAAATTGTAAAACTCTAATTTACACGAATTATATATGTAGTTCTATTTTTCTTAAATATATTCTAAGCAGGAAAAGAATAAATTTCAAGTCTTTGTATCCGCATTTTAATTTGTACTTCATCTGTAACCATAATATTGAATATAACTTACTGCCATTTTATCATTGTACGGGGATAGATGAATAAATATATTACATCATCACGAAAAGGAAACTTTTATATAGAGAGAGATAACTTCTCACTTGAAATTTTTTTAAAAAAATGTATTTATATTAAAAATATAATTTAATAATAGATTTAAACAACGATACATGATGATTTTAAAATTCATTTTTCGAGAAAAAATACTCAGCAAAAAAACTAGCTTACTGTTTATCTGTAAAATTTTATAAGAAATTTAAAAAAAAAAGAGTTAAGAAAAAAAAAACAGAACATATAATCAAAACCAGGAAATCATTCAAAAAATAATTTCTATCCAATTTTAATCCTACCCTTAAGGATTGGCTAAATGTGAGGATTAGTAAGGTTTAGATTCAAACCCAAGATGCACTGATACCAACACACACACAAACATAAAAAAAACAATTCCTCACTAATAAACTACCAAACTATATATTATTTAACTAGCTCACACACACACAAAGTATAAAGGGGAAATAAGCTTTATCCGGTAATTATGAACAATCATATTTAAGTTATGTATTTCTCTGTTACCGTTTAAGTGTTTAGTTCATTAATTTCACAGAATAACTAAGTATTTCATGAAATAACAGACAAGTCAGTTAAGGCATAAAATATGGATGAAAAGTTTCATATGTTACCTATTTATTCTATGAAATAACTGGTTCTTCTATGAAGTAACTAGTTATTCTATGAAATATCTCTTATTCTATGAAATAACTAAGGATAAACCGTTACAGTGAAAAATAAGCAATTTCATCGTTATTTTATAAATTAATTGATCATGAATAGCTAAAATCTCTCAAAAAATACATTTTGACCCTATTGCGGATGATTAATTGATAAATAATAAGGAAAAGCAGAGTATATCATTTATTATTGCTAACATTAGTTAAACAGAAAGGGGGGAAATAATATGCTGCGGAAATAGTTATATTTAAATACTATAAAAAAATACATGCTAGGAAGAAAAACATTGTGTGTTAACTTTTCAGACAAAATTATAAGAGAATATTAATTAAAATTTTTATAAAGTACCTTTACTTTACTTTTCATTATTTATTAGAGCCAGAATTGCTGTTATGACACTTTAAATTGGGGTTCAAACTTGACTAAAAGCAGCTAGAACTAGTTCAAAAAACTTTCGAGTGCCGTATTTCATACTTTAAAGATCAAGTAATCATTATTCTATTGAATACCTAGTTAAATTGTAGAATTCACTTATTGTACATACTTTAACTCTGACTTGTCTATATATTTCATGAAATACTTAGTTATTCTATGAAATAACGGATTACAAACTTTAACGGTAACATGTCCTTATAAAGGAATGTAGGTTCAGAGTACTATTCTCCAACAATGGACGGTGAAGATTCGTAGAATGAATACACCAATTGGATCTGATTTCTACCGGAATTTAGTCCCGTTTCCTCACTATAATTCACCGTCACAATAAGCAATCAATCAGCGATATCGTCCAATCCCGAGAATTGCTCTCTCTCTAACTGCACTTTATCTCAATGTATGTTGCAACACTGTACAGGCATAAAACTCGGTTTCGATATTGCAGGGTAGAAAATTTGCGAATATTATAACATGGA
Organism: Trichonephila inaurata madagascariensis; assembly: GCA_019973955.1. Taxonomy (NCBI): domain Eukaryota; kingdom Metazoa; phylum Arthropoda; class Arachnida; order Araneae; family Nephilidae; genus Trichonephila; species Trichonephila inaurata. Next base: position 3,793 of record BMAV01026315.1, on the reverse strand, counting down.
TTCGATATTGCACGGCAAAAAACTTGAATTTAGTCCTTCACGATTTTGATTTTTCACAATTTAATAAAAAATAAATATCATTTTCGTTCAATAAGGCGTATTCCCAAATAGATTTTTTTTTCCAATTCCTACTATTAGTTCACACTTCTGCCTTTCTCTCTCTATAAATATATCTTGTTCAAATTTTCAATCGTTAATAAAATACTTTTTATTCACCACTCAAGTTCAAACTCATTTTTTAAAATGGATAATGGATGATACTTAATTTTAATACAGTTTTTTCAAATATTAATTCTTTAATTAAATTAAATCAATGAATAAAAATAAAAAATAAAAAATAATAAGTCTAACACCATATATGAAGAGAAAAATCCCTCGTTGTGTCCCTGTAGCGCAATGGATAGCACGTTTCACTTCTAATCCAAAGGGTTGGAATCTCACCTGGGATGGCCTCATTTCTGAGAAAGTGATTTCTTTTTAATATACTATTGTATTGAAATAGTTAAATTAATGAATAAATAGCGACACAAACAAAAATAATAGTTCAAAACCATTGAAAGGAAAATGGAAAATGACAAGGAAAATCGCTTTCTATTTTGCCATTTAGTATTATGATTCTGTCATATGTATATACATATTTATATTAATTGAAATTATTTATATTAATAAAAAGTAAAAACAAAAATTTTCTTTAATGACTTAAACAGGAATTCATTTTATTTTTCTTATATTACTTGTTATTGATCCACTCAGGTTCAAATACATTTTGCTTGAACTTGCAGTGGATGGCACTTGATGTTAATACAGTTTTTTCAAATATCAGTTCATTAATTTAATTCAATTAATTAATTATAGTTTATGAGGTATATTTCAATCGATATTCCTCCAGAGGGGAGAACCATTGGATAAAGAGCTTTTGTTAAATCTGTGATGAAGATTTAACTTAACCTGAATAATCATATGCTAGTCAGATGTCAGCATTTCTCTTGCACTGGTTTTAAAATAAATTCTTTCCTATTTTTTCAACTTTTATTAAAAAATGTAATTGCATATTTTATATGCTTAAAAAGATTTTGGTGTTAGTTTAAAAGGTATTTTGCCTCTCAGTATTGGGATTCTATCATATATATATATATATATATACATATTTAAATTGTAACAGTTTAATAAAAATTAACGAAAATAAAATTTTTCTTTGTTGACGTAAGTAGGAATTGACTTAAAAAAATTACTTTTTGTATGTTTTTTGTTTTTTCAATTGCGTTCAATAAGAATTTAAAGTCAGACTAGTAGGCCTAAATTGCTACTTTAGTCAGAAAATAATCATGCCATCCTACAACATGAAAGGCATAGCGCAAGGTAAACGTGTTTTGTTCAGTGAGTTCCTCGAAAGTTCTCAGCCCATTTATTTTCACTTAAAAGACTGCTACAGGAATTATTTCTTTGAACAAGCTGCAGATTTTCGTTAAGCAAATCATCAAAAAAAAGATACCAAGGGTTTATACATTTTTCAACAGTATGGCGCGTTATCACTATCACAACGACGTTACATCTTACCTCAATGATGAAGAAACAGCTTGGATTGTTCGTGGAGGTATTTAGTGTCCATCACGATCAACACTGGATTTCAAAGTATGGTGTTTGTAAAGTATTAAGTGTCCTTCATTTCTGAGCAAAAACAAGAATCTACGCTGCAAACTAATTTGATAGACGAAAACATGCTGACAAATATGTGGCAATAACTGATTTACCGATGAGGTATTTATATAGCAGTTAAGGACAGCCACATCAAACATTTGTGATAACTGTAAATTTGGAATCTATCTTACAATAATATGTACTTTAATCCTTTCCTTGTAAATTATATGCGAAAAATCATTCTGTTTGCCCAAATAATTTTTAGACACCCTGTATATTGATACAGAATGTATGTTGCCTCTAATAAAGCATTTAATGTATCTCGCCGTAAAGTAAAATATATATTATTAAGTAGATATTATCATCCTAATTTGTGGGTATTTTAAATGAACGAGATAAATTAAATCAGTAATGCAGTGTTTCTCAAACTGTGGGGCGCAACCCCCTAGGCGGCCATGATGACTCTACAAGGTGGGCAAGAGCATATTGAAAAGTCGAAAACAAAAGATTATGTAAAAAAAAATATTAGTTTTTGAGAAAAAAAAACAAAATACATTCTGACATAATAAAAAAAATAAAGTACACATTTACACTAATATAGTACACTTATAAATGTATCAGTACTGCACAATGTCTTTGATAATTAATTTAACAATACTAAGTTAAGAACAAGTTTAATAATTACCAGTGACCTCATGGGTTTGTCATACATAAAATTATACACAAAAATTAACACTTATCTGCCGATTAAAAGTAAAGATTTGCTCCCCAATGCCAAGTAGGTGCGCGTATGTGATGTATTGGGGGAGGAGAGAGAAAAGGCATAAAGCAAATAAACAAATTCTCTGAAATAAGTTAATCCTTCGCAAACACTGTCAAGGTCATTTTATTGCATTCTAAAGCATTCGGAATAATCTACGAATCACTCTGGACTAGCTTTCTATTACTTTATGTTAACACTAACTATATCATTTAGCTCTAACCTCTCTTTTCAAGCTAAAAGTTAATTTAAAATTTAAGTCTTGTTTTTGCATATGCCCTTTTTTCTTCTTCGGGAAAAAATTTTTAATAGAATAATTTTTAAAGGGGTTTATTCGACTACGTTGGGAAAACGTTTTTAAAAAACGTGCATAAATGGATAATTTTCATGATATTTAGTGTCATTTAGGCTAGAATACTGAAAAAATTTGTCTTAAGGACATTTCAAAAATTATTTAAATACACTTTTTTTGGAAAAAATTAACTTAGAATAACCTTTTTCAAATGTTCTCCTTTTAGAAAAAAACCTTTATAATAATATTTTGCCTGGTTAGTTTAAAAACCCCCCTATGATTTTTGAAAAATTCAATTTTTCAGGTTACCACTAAATGGAAATAATTATTGGCGTTTTTTTTAAAATTTCTCCCTCTGTTGTCGTAAAAAATGGATAAACCTACTTTAAGTTATATATTTGAAAAATTCTAGTTGATCCTCTGTAAAAGGGCTGAGCTATATACAGGCGAAAAAATTTTTTTTTCATTTTTCAAAAAAGGAGAATATTTTTAAAATGGGTCATTCTATGTTTTTTTTCAAAATATTATGCTTTAAAAAATTTTTATTGTAAAACTATTCTTAAAACAATTTTATATACATTTTCAATCTAATGACACTAAATATCATAAATATTATCCCTTTATACGTTTTAAAATCACGGTTCGAACGTGTCGGATCCAAAGAATCTTTTTTTCCCCAAGAGGTTAGTAGGGGGCCCTGTAGACCCTTTACAACTTAAGTTCGATTTCTAGTGCTGCTTTGAAATTTTTGGACCAATGCCCTTAAGTTCGCCGTTTTTTTGTTGGAGTAAAAGTACCACCATAGGGGCATCCTTCCAGAATTTTCCCGGGAAATTTCAAATAAAATACCACAATGAATACATTTTCTGATGTAAAAATTATATTTATTAATTAATTTACTGTTTTTTCTCTAGTTGAAAATACTTTGACTTTTAAAAAAATCGTTATAAAAATGTTTTAAAAATCCATTTAAAAATTTTTAAAAATTTGGCTTTACGATCTTGCTTGAAAATGATTGGGAAAAAAGGAAAAAAATAAATAAAAAAAAAATTAGAAAAATAACAATCTTTTTTGTTTGATAACGAGGTAATCTTACCTGATAA
>BMAV01026314.1:135062-194179 GCA_019973955.1 Trichonephila inaurata madagascariensis | reverse complement strand
CGTATTGTCATCCAAAACAATCGTGTCTAAAAAATTTTCGGTTTAGCTGAATCCCTTTTAAGACGGAGAAAAAAATTTTTAAATGTTTTGATGCCCAAAAGGCCTAAAAAATAAACCAACGTGGTGTATCTGTAATTCTTTAAAAAATTGTTTGGAAATTCATTTTAATTAATCACAAAATTATCGTTTTTTTACCCAAAACAACAGGTTTTCAGCTAAAAATGTGAGGAAAAACCTTTTAAGTTTTGACTAAGCCCCAAAAAGGGTGGCATCTCTCCGCTTCTTCTAACATAACCCCCTAGTTCGGCGCCCGATTAATGGAAATTTTTCCCAACCCCAAACCCAAGGGGTAAATGAAGAAAAAGATGCAAATAAGATAACCTTTGGATAGAAAGTTTGGTAGCAAAAATCTTTGAAAAAGCTGAGTTCGGAGATAAAAAAATTGGATCGACGATTTAGAATCAAGACGCCCCCCCCTAAACCCACAAGGTGCATACTATTGCCCCGACCCCATCAGTCTCCAAAGTAACTGTATCATTGAGTTTAAACCCGGTAGGGAGAATATATTCTGAACGCTGTATTTTTTGAATCAAGATTAGGGGATCTAATTAGTTATTTGATAAGTGATCAATTGCGCGATCAGTTATTTAAAAACGGCGTACTTTGGTTTATTCTAAATTATAAAGTTTGCGATATCTAAGAAATTAAGTTAAATTCTTAAAAAAAGTCATTTTAAAGAATTATAGAATGTTCATCCTTCGGGATAATCCCCACCTTAACGGAACCCCCAAAAACCCACGACAGATGGTTTATGTCGCAAGGGCCCTTTAAGTCAAAAAAATGATGCCAACGTGTATTTGTAATTCTTCGAATAATTAGTTTTTTTAAATTATTTAAATTACCGCATTTCCTCCAAAACAATATTTTAAAAAATTTCAGTCAAGGGGAACTTTAAAATGTATTTTATTAACGATTGAAAATTCCACCAAGATAAATAAATACACTGCTAATAGTAGGAATTTAATAAAAGGACGAGTTTTTTCCCTACAATGGTGTGCAACTTCAAGGAGAAAGCACATTTTGCGGATTTTTAAAAAACTACTTAATCAATTCAAATTAACTTTGATATGAAAATATTTAAAATATTACTAAAAATTAATGGTACTCGTTCATGATCATGATTTATGCTCATAAAAACACGATAGTCGAAAAATGATGTAGCAAGATAGCACTTGTGAAGTGTTTAATATGAGAAGTAACAAGTGACTGCAAAGAACTCTCATGCTGTTTATGGAGCATCAAACGAATGCTTGGGACAATAAATACCCCTCCACACTCTGTGAGATTCAGGTCTGGATATATGACTGGTCACTCTAGCTTCATTTTCGAAATATTTGTTGACCAACCAAACCGTGTGAACGAGCACTGTCACCCATAAAAATGAGTTGGGGACAACTAAACCCGGAAAGTTAAGCAGCTCTGTGAGCTCAACCAACTTTAAATGGTTTAGACAGGGTTCCCAAATTTTTTGCCTCTTGCCCCTTTTGACAGGTTTTCGCAAAAGGGTAACCCTACTAACCTAAAATTAAATTTTTTGAAAATCAAACTTAAATGTGCTTTTGATAGCAGATACATGCTACTTATTTTTAAAAGATTTAAAAACTGCAGTGAGGTATAGTAAAAACTTTAGAAAAGGCATTTTAATTAATTAAATTAAAATTTAATTAATACATAAAGTAACTGAGCATCAAACAAATGTTTTTTAGTGGGGGATGAATCTGGGTATGCAGGCATATATTCAACATTTGATACCAATCTTGTAAAGGTTTAACCCCTAAAACCCCTCGGAATAGTGTTTGTCTTTTCTTCTTTTTTTTTTTTTGGGAATGGCAAACACACTGTAACTCTTCTCACCCGGGAAAAAAAATTAAAACTTTCTCACGATATTCCATAATAAATAAAAAAGGGGCGTCGACTCTCGATAATTCGAAGTTGGGACCAATAAAAAATTTCGAATTATCAAGAGTTCGAATTATAAAAGGGGTGGGAAAAACCTCAAAAAAGAAAGATTTTTTTTCAACATATTAAATTTAAAACTATGTAATGCAACAATTGAACAAAATTTTTTTAAATACATTTTATACAGTATAAAAAAAAACGGGTTAAAAGTCCTATATTTTTTGCTTGAAAACAACTATTAAAAGAATATACATAATATATAATTAATCCTTTTTGTCAAAAAATCTGTTATATTTTTTTTTGGGCTTAATCTAACTTCGTTAAAATTTTTAAACAAATGAAGCCTGTAAACTTCAGCCCTCGACCGGGGCATCATTCATAATTTTAAAATTTTTACCGGGTGAAGTCGTTAAAAGCGTTTTTGATAACTCGAAAATCAGCGAATTTAACTATTTCTTTTTTAAAAGATCAAAATCATGTTGATGCAACATCAACATGTTTTTTTGAAAAAAATTGCGTAGTTTGTTTAGTGACTCTTTAGTTTCGGCAAGAGGAGTAAACTCCTCCGTTTCGTCTTCACCCACTTTCTGTATTATTGTGGTCCAAAGCCACTTTTCAGCTCAAAGAGCCCCCCATACAGCAATGGCCGTATCAACCAACACGTGGCCCAAACGCCAAATCTTTTCTGGAAAGCCCCCAAAGGGGAGGGCAGCTTTAAAATTTCGTGGTGTATCGCCCACATCAACCAGTTTCGGCGGGGAACCTGACTTTTAAAAACGCTGTGAATTGTAAACGGGAACAGTTCCAAGCCTTGTCAATCATGATCAAACCCCAAAAAACAAAATAGTTCATTCTGCTGATTTTCGAGATTATAAAAAACGCTTTTAACGTTCAGGGTTAAAAAAATTTGAATGATGCCCGGGTAAAATCAATTTTTGGGGTTGGTTTGGGGAAAAATTTGAACCCAATGGTTGGTGCGTTATTGTGCACATACAGTTTCTAAAAAAAAAATTTCCTTTTCCCCCTTCCCGGGTTTAGTGAGACCAAACCTTAAAAGTTCGGTGGTATTGCCTTTTTTTTTGGTGGAGTAGGGAACAAGTTTATGCCCTTCCCGAGGTTTTGAATTTTCCTATGACGGGGAGTAATCTTTTCTGACCTCCATGTTTTCACCCATTAAAAAAGTTAACCTCTCCTTGCTATGTTTTCCCCCATGGGATTTTTTTTTTGAATGTAAATTTTTTGGGAAACCAAAAAAATGTCGGTTTTATCCGGGTTTAAAAGCTGGGTTTACCCCTTTTTTAGATCCCAAAGCGGTTCTGCCTTTAGAACAAACGTTGCTTTCCCCTATTTTTTTGGCTTTTCCTTCCCCAAAAATTTAAAACCATCCCCCGCTAGCCCCGTTCCAATTTTTCAAGCTTTACCCTTTTCCCCCCAATAAGAGCCACCCATCAGGGTATTCTGTCCTCGACACTTCTCATCCATGAAACTCACTGTTTTTAAGACTGGAAAATTACCTTTACTAACCTTTTTTTACTCTTCTGGAAGATGCATTTAAGATTTTCTTTTTTTTCAGAATGTAGAGGCGGCTCAGGACAAAAAAGCTTTTTTAATACCCTCCACCCTTCACGTTTACACCTTTCTTTTTTAAATTTTTCCTTTGTTTTAAAAAAGACTGTCGCCTTTGGTGATAAGTCGACACTGGGATTAAAAATCCCAAAAATTTATGAAAATTTAAAAGGTGGAAAAATAACAACTTAAGTAAAAAGATTTTTTAAATTTAAAATTTTTAATCAAAATGCCAAAGGGGTATTCCCGTTCCCCTCAGCTCGGGGTTTCTTAATAGCGGGGGGCAAAAAAAACCCGTGGAGTTCTTAAGTGGCACATTACAGCTCTTTTTAAAAAAAATAGAACAAAAATTAAATCCTTTCTCCTTTTTTCTTACTTTTTTTAAAAGGTTTTTTTTTTGCTTTCAAATTTCTCCCTAAAAAATTCTGCTGAATTATCTTGGGTGTAGTTTAGTGCTTTATTTTTTAAAAAAAAACTGTTTTAAAAGTGACTCATTATTGTAAAAATACCAATGCAAAAAAAAATTTTTGTGCAATCTTTGAAATGGAAACATCCTCCTTTTCCCCTCTGCACAGTGAATAAAAAAAAAGGGAAAAAAAAACTAAAGCGGGTATCAACGGAAAAAACAAAACAATTTTTGGAAAAATCAAAATTCTGCTTACAAAAACCGGATATATAATAAACAAAAAGTATTTTCTAATAAGTTGTAAAAAAATGGGATAATTAGGTAAAAGGAAGTGAATCTAACTTGTAATATTGAAAGGGTTTGAATTATGGAGTTTTTAGGGGTAACTGTATGCGTGTTGTAGTCTGGCCAACCCAAAATTTTTCTTCGAAAAATTGAAAACCCAAAAAAGTATGTTTTAGCGTATCAAAAGTTTTCAGGGGGTGGTATACTTGAATAAAGGTTTTATTATGAAAATTGTTTTTGAGAGTGTTTATTCTTTTTAAAAGGTAATTGACATCCGTCTCTAAAAATTTTCTTCAAGCTTTTATTAATTCTTTAAAAATACACACAAAGTACCTGAATTCATTTCCTACTTCTTTCGATATCAAAACTTCTCCAAATTAAAATCAAAAAAGGGGATTTAAAGCCTTAGGTTTAAAAAAACTTTTTTTTTTATTTTTCTGTGACAATTCAGCTGGAAAATTTTGGGCCAATTTCCCTTTTATTTTAAAAAAAAGGTGGGTGTGTTTATAAAAAAAGTTGCCGCGCAAGGGTTTAATATTTAAATTTGTAAATAAATCTGTTAAAAATATGGGTTTTGGTTTGAAATTTCCTTTTTTAAAAATTAAATATTTACAATGTGCTTTTTTTTAAACTTTTGGAAAATTTTTTTTGGGCGTGGACCCCTTTAATCGTCATGCCCCGGGGGTCTATATAACCACTTTGGGGAAACACTGGTCAAGTCTAATTAGACCAGGGATGGGCCTTTTTATCAAAAATGCCTTTTTTTTTTTAAGATGTGTTTTTGTGGTATAGGGCCGCAAAATTTGACTTTTGGATTTGGAAAAATATATAACGAAACTAAATACTAGCAACTCAAAACTTTGTACAACGATAAAAAACATTTTGCACGTAGTAAATGTTTCATTTATACGGGAATTCAAATTAAAAAAAACATTAGGTGAGTTCTGTTTGGAATTAGGAACAAAACAACTTTTTTTAGGATTTTAAAAATGTTACAGCGGAATTAGCTGAATTGGAGCACCAAACGGTTTCATATATAAATGAGTTTTTTAACGTTATTCATCTGTGAAAATAATGACTCGCAGGCATAAGTTGATGAATAATGAAAATATGGTTAAAATGAAGGAATTTTTTTAACCCAAAAACAACAAATTTCTGTTTCAAAAACATTTCTAGCATTTTTACTGACATTTTGTTAATCTTTCTGTTTTAATCAATTCTTTCTCCTTTTTACAACAAATTTTTGAATCCATATCGAACTAGGCTGGAAATCAATCAGTTGCATTTCATATTTTTTAATTTACAACTAATCGAATTGGGACAAATTCAATTTATTAAATGAAATTAAACACATAACGGAACATAAAAAACGTGAGCTTTTCCGACAATTCTTTGAACTAACAAAATCTCGCTGAAAACTGAGACCGATCACTCGCGTTTGTTCGTAATTCTTCATATTGAACTTTGTTATTTTAAAGTAAAATGCAAACCTTTTTGATCGGTGGCGGGCCCAAAATATTGTGTCGCGTGCCATTAATGGCACGCGTGCCACTGGTTCGCCATCCCTGCTCTAGACCACAGGTCTATTTCCAAGATGTTGAAAGAGCGGTATCGGATCACTGGAACTCTCCATTTATGATCGCGTCTAGAATCAGTATCAGATTGAAGCTCAACGCATGAGTTAAAAAAACACTGGCTCCCGTGTTGTAGTATGATGCCTACATCATTCCAGGCAGGTTCTTCTGTGACCTGGAATGAATGCAATGCACAACATAAATCTCGAAGCCTAAGGCGCTGCCTCGTTAAGTTTTTAGCAAACTGTAGTACCTCGAAATTGGCGATACCAGAAACAATGGAGAATTCATTTGCACGTTGAGTTGCAATTGTGTTATCCCCTTATTGTGCCTTGTTATTAAAACCAAGCGAGCATCGTCTATTATGGCTTTTGGGCTCCCTTTAATTTCTCTTCTAGATACTGTTCCGATCTGATGTAACTGGTTTCATAATCTGGAGACTTCCTTTCAGGGCACATTGAACCATCTTGCTATTAGCCTGCCTCCAATCTCCCAACTGTTCTCCCTTGCAATCCATCTTCCAAATATTGTTCTAGTACCATTAGTTGCAAGAGTTTCAAAAATACTTGTAAGCCTTCAAAAACACAAAACTGAAAATTAAAATTGCGCAGTGTAGTGTTAAAGTATACTTTTTACTAGCTTTCTTAATGTGCATAAAATAAAGAGACAGAAAAAGAGATAAAATATTTTTGGATAACTATGAAAAAAACGTCTTTTCTTTTGTTGTGTTTATACCAAAACGGTTCAATAGTTTTAGAAATATCCATGATAATATGCTTGTTCCTTAACTTTTGCACACAAGTGTGTGTGTGAAATAAGGCACAAGGTTCTATTATACAAAGCCATTCTTCGCCCCATCATGTTGTACGCTTCTCCCATCTGGGCAGGGGCGGCAGTTTCTCACCTGAAAAGATTGCAGACTTTTCAAAACATTCAACTGCGTAGAGCAGCAAACCCACCTTGGTTTGTCAGGAACGAAGTCTTGCATAAAGATCTTAATGTTCCGCCGCTTCTTGATTTCATCAAAAAACAATCAGAAAATTTCCTAAGCCGGTTACCACAGATTTCAAATGAATCTATCAGGGAAATCCCGGCTTACGACAATTCTATTCCTAGCTCTTCTAAGAGACCTAGAGCAGTTCTTAATCACTCGTATCAACACTTCCCAGCTCTGAAAAGGATGAGAATGTCTTGATACGAATTAAAAAATTATGAGCTTTATTGTTACACTAGTTGTCTTCTTTTGCAAGACTTCACTCACTCTAATTATTCCCCTCCCCCGCGCCATGCAAATTTTTGATCGCGTTTAGTGTGGCAACTTCACTCCTCATGATTGTAAACTCCTCTACCTTTTCTTACTTTTTCTTCCAAGTGGTTATTTAAAACTTCCTTTCAAAAACCGCACGCAGTTGTCTTAGAGGTAACGTGTAACGGACAAAAATATTTTTCTCTTAATCCTTGTTATTAAAGAAATATATTCCTTCTCTACTCGTTTCGTCAAGATGCGGCAGACGGTTGAAAGACGGGCTTTGCTGTCATGGAGATGTGACGACATTTTCTCTTCGCGCGTTTACCCATGAAAGCGAAACAGAAACTAAATCAACTGGGAGAGTGGTTTCCACCCACCCCTCCACCAGCGTTGTTGCGCTGCATTTAATGTGGACTGCTTTCTATTTTTATATGTAACTTCAACAAATTGTTCTCTGTTCAATTTATTATGATGAGTGGATAATAGAGCTATCTCTAAGGTTCACGTAAATGTATAACCGTTACCCTTGTGTGTGAAATTATGTCAACACAGTGCATAATACGTTTACAATTTACATACCCTCAGTAGTATTTTTGAATATAAAATTTGCATGTAAAGAAATGTAAGTATATTAAGACATACGATAGTAAAATAGTAATAATAATTCCCCCAATTACATCAGTTTTAGATATAAAAGTAAAAAGTAACTTTTGTAAGATATCTTTGTCTGACAATTACCCATATGGTTTAAAAAAATAGCTGCAAAAATATTATTTTTAAAATATAATTTATCTTAAAGTTTCTGAAGAATTAAAGTAAAAGAAGAAAACTAAACAAATTATCAGTATCGTAACAGAACAAAAACAAAACAACTGATCTGTAAGCACTTCAGACATGATGCACCTAGTCCGTCCAGAGTTGACTAAAGAAAATTCACCTGTAGACTAATGTGTTATTATGAGCACGAACATATCCCCAATTTCACTGTAAACAGGGTAATCAAAGAAGACTGAAGGCTGAAAATCAAACAAAAATTCACATGTCTGTAATCCAACACCAAAACACATCTTCAAGAGAGGCAGATAGAAGTTTATTACTATCGACTTTATGAATGTTATCATGGAATGGTAACGTACAACTGAGAAGACACAAAATCGACTGAGTTGTTTTTTTAACTAGTCCAAGGTTTTTGAAGAGCAGCTAAATTGGGTTCTGACACGCAGAGAAGTTTGTTTCTCTTTAACTTACTATGACAGACAATTTTTACTACAAAGTTGTATATTTGATAACCAGATATATAACTGAACAAAATGTACTATTATGAGCATTTTCTAGCGTCACGCTTCATACAAGTTTCGTACTAGTACCTAGAATAATAGCAAGACCAAAATCATTCATTTTGTATGTGTACATAGTGTGCCTCTAAAGCGAATAAAGTGTAATATTTCCAATAAATCGTATGTTATTACATTAGAAGCTATTTTTTTACGTTCGAGTATCAGGAAAAAAATGGATTATTGGACATTTTTACATTATTTAAAAATAAACTAAAGTATTCTCTAGGTAAAACATTTTGTTACTGTAAAAAAAGTTTGTAATAAAGAACTCTAGAACTATTATACTGATTTCAGGCATAAACTTTCAGATTTGAAAATAATCATTTAAAAAAATTTCAAGATTTGTGTTCTATTCAACTTCCGAAGCAAAACTATTCAGCTTCAAAGTCAGCAGTTTTTCAGTATTTTTTTTTATAAATGCATTCCAAAGATTCGCAACAGTTTGTATTATAAGTTCCCAGTCCCAGAATTTGAGAATTTTAATTACATACAGAGAGTAATAATTTGTATATACTCGTATAATATTTTTATATAAATATAATTTCCTTCTAATTTATCCTAAATTTTAAAAAAAAATGTTCTTAATCGACCAGTAGCATGTTAGAAAAAGTTTCTAAGAGAAATTAATTCCATCATTAAGTGACAAATTGAAATCATTTTAAAATATTTAAATTCCTGTCCTGTAAAATTTTATTATAAATGTTTGTAATTTTATGTAGTTAGTAATCAAGTAATTAAAAGTTTCGTTTCCGTGAAAGAACGTACAATTTTTTTTATGACACAATAATGAACATTATTTTTAAGAATCTTTAAGACCTTCTAATGTTATCCGAGAAGGTAGGAGCTTGCACTACTATTTATTATAAAATATTTACCGATTGAAATACATACCAAGCTATAATTTCTATTGTTGGCGTGTCTTTCCCGAAGGAAAAGAAGATAAGTTGCCAGAGCCTGAGACAGGTTGGACTTCTACACGATAGATGTCGACACTATCTATCTCCACCTCCACAATTTAGGGACGGAACTGGAGAGGAGGGAAATATATTCTCCAGCCCCTTGCATCCGTGGTTTCTTCTGCAGATCACCCACAAGACTTTCGGGCCCACTGATTTAAAGAGCACGTGTTCCGTGTGTACTCGGAGGGTATTTTAGGGGCATCGAACCTAGGCCCACCGGTCTGGAGTCTGATGCTCTAACCCCTAGGATACCCACGGCCATAATTTCTTTTACATCCACATATTATTTTCTATTTAAATGTAACTTTATTTTGAAGGAAAAAGATGTAAACTCGAATATTTTAAGTAATGTATCAAAAATATATTCCATGAACATAATTTTCACAAGATAATACTTAAGAATTCATGTACAAATAAGTCCTTAAAAATAACATTAACAACGAAAAAAGAATTTACAATTCGCAAAAATGCTTATTTGGCATTGATTGCAAATCTTTTTGTTTACTCAGCATAATTACTGTCTAATTTGCTTGGCTCATTCAATGCAAATGTAGGGATGGATGGATTTATTTCTAACGCCATCCAAGTGTGCTTAGAAACATCTTATCTGAAGGTGCTTCCACTCGAAAGCAATAAAAATGTTATCTGTTCCCTAGCAGTAAATATACATTGTATCAGAATTCGTCGACTATTTCCGATCTATAAATAATCGTTCTTTTGAGCATGTGAATTTTGATAAGGAGAGGCCCGAAGTAGGATTGAACAACTGTTACGAGTGACTTTTCATCGCCTCTGAGCCCTTGAGAAGTCCTGTCAGAGCGAAATTGATTCCGATGGTGAAATGTGCCTCAAAAAGAATGTACTGGACCTTTCATTATGTAGTATTCAATTAGTATTTTCTCAACAATGCACAAAAATACTCGAATACTTATATTTCTCAATGATTACTATATTTATAATATATATATATATATATATATATATATTCCTCAATATAAGGTATGAGGGGAACTTAATTTAGTGTATTCTTTTATCCTTTCTTATCGATAAACGTGTAAATAACATGAATTAAAACTATTAAACTAAACAGTCGTGCATTTATTATAGACGGACATATTTTGCTAACAGTGGCGCACACAAGAAGGGTGCCCTAGGACACCCCCACAGCCCTTGAATTTTTTTTTTCGATTGATTATGATCCTATGTATATGTTACGTAAAATTTAATTATGTATTTGTTACTAATAATTAGTTTTATTAGTTAATGCTGATTATTTATTCAATAATTAATTTTGCATTGTTTCTGTTCCCGAAAATCGACAAAATTAAAAGAATATGTTGGGCGGTGTATTGGAGCATGATACCAAAAAGATGGGCTTTCGACCCTGGACACTCCCTTGAAAAATTTTTGTGCGCTACTGCTTGCAGAGTTTGTGTGATATCTGTATAGCTTTAGACAACTAAAAGATCTTTTGCTTTACATTGAGTCGTATTGACTTCTAACATAAGTCTACGGTTTCAGTAGCCGAGTGTTCATGGTAGCGACCTCGTGGCAGATGTAGAGTCGCGGGCTCAAAACCTAATGACACTGAATACCCACCGTGTAGAGGGGTGGATGTACGTTAAATCTATGAAGGCTGCGAAGTTTGGGAAAATCAATTTTAGCGTGAGAGTTAAGAAATTAAATAATTGATTTATTTACGTCACAGTTATTAAATACAACATATTTACATTTTAAATAGAAGTTATTCATTGCTTCAATTCTACAGGATATGTCCTTTGTAAGGGAGGAGACAAACACAACCGATCTTGTTGGTGTGTCAAAACAGACTCCTTCCACTCTCTTGGGGTTTCTGATATTCCGAATAACGCTCGGGATTCCAGCTCGTACGTGTGTCCCGCCTTTGAGTTGCTCATGGTCATCCATTGACGTAGCGATGTCACATGAAAAGACCCCGCAATATTTATGGATGCACGTGTAGATGTGAGCTGTGCCATGCTATCTGTATCAGAAAGCCGATTTTTGAGCTGTGTGACGTAAATACGTCGCAAGGCTCAAAGTCCTCCCCTTGGTCTGATATGGTAGTTCGGAAAGGGTCAGCTCAGCTGTCATCCTCGTCATTTGACCGTGGTTCATAATTACGAGGTCCATCTATAATAGCTCTCGTGTTGCTTTACAATACGACGTAAATTAAAATATATAAAATCAAAATCTAACGTAAATCTAAGATAACACTAGCTGTATTGACGATGAACCTTGTAATTTTAAGCCACAGTCAAATGAGAGGATGGCATTCTAATTGATGCCTCATAGTTCAAAGTTGCGCATAAACCACGTGAGGACTTAGCTGCTTGTTTGATTTTAAACAAAAACGTATTCTATTAATCAAAATGATTGTTGATTTGCTTCTCGACGTGAGCACCTTTTGACAACCGTATGGTTACAGATTTATTTTAAGAAATCACGGTAGTGAATAGAACAGAAGGTTTTGTTTACGCAATTCGTAAGTTGACATGGCAAATTTTATTTTAAAATAATTAACATGAACCCGTATTATTTTGCTATATATATTCTGCAAGCGAAATAACGGATGAAGCATTTAATGTGTTGAAAGTATACTTGCCACTTTATTTTATATCGCTTTCAGCAAACACTAGTTTCCGCTATTCAACTTATAATTTGATTTATTTAACTTCACAATAAAGCTCCTTATAGAGGGGTATTGATGAAATATTTAACTATATATTCAGAATCGAATAATATCGGAGGAAATCTAAGATAATGGCTCGAGTGCCCTTAGCGCTCCCGTAAAAGACTTTCTAACTTGCTATATGTATCGGTAGTTAGAATTAGAAGCAAAAATTTTATGACTCTTCACCATCATAATTTGAAAATTATCGTAAATATTTGTATTATTAATGCATAGCAGTTAATGTCGAAATACTTAAAATATGAAGCACTCGCTTATATTATAAATTTTCACTGACAATAAGTTACTGAAAAATAATTAAATCACTTCAGTTCACAAGTAATATTAATATTTTTTGGGTGAAATAATATCAAGATTTTCTTAATCAAAAAATTAGAATAAAAAAACAAGTAGTAAAAAATATTTTTTGCTTACATGATTTTATTTTATTTTAACTAATTTTAGAAGTTGAAACTAATATCACCGTTTGTCTGAAAATTATTGATATTTGATAAGATAGGTAACAGATTAAAATAGCTGGATGTTAATTTTTTCTCTCATAATGATAAACAATCGACATATGATTTTTTTTTACTGCCCAAGTTCAATAATTTTCAATAAATAATAATTGAATATATAAAATAAAAATAGTAAAATCTAATTCATGACCCACACATTTTTCATATATTCGGTTGAAACATGAGAATTGTTTTAATTATAAATTTAAATTAATTTGATTTATAGTAAAATACAGCAGCTAGTATCTTAAAATAGTGGAAAAATATAAGTTTTTATACCTTCATTTCGTTTCCTTAATCATTAGACAACGGGTGGCCAACCCAAATGACCACGCGGGCTACTTCGGAAAAACATTATAATCTCGCGACCTCATATAAAAATATATATCTTTATATTAGATTTAGATGCCTTATAAACATTTATTGGAGTGAAAATTTAAAAAACAGAATGAACAATTATCATTGTTTTCATTATTTTTATGTATACAAACATAGATAATATAATAATAATTATGCAAAAATCAAATAATGTTTTATTAATTTAATTAGGGAGATATTTGCTTCTCAACTCTTTCATTTAGTTTTTACAAGTCAACGTCAAAGCGTGTATTTGTGTATCGTAATTGATGTTGCAAGTTTTCTTCCGTTAAGTTTGAGTGCGATTTATGTTTGATAAATTTCATTTTCGAAAGAAAAAAAATTCGTAGCAACAGAAATAACATGATAAACAGAAACAGTTATGGGATTTATTTGTTAAAGAAACACTCAAAACAAAAATGTTGTAAAGTTGCTTGTAAAGTTGTAATTTTTAATTTAAGTTGTTATTTATTTTGTAAAGTTGTAATGAATTTCGCGGGCCACAAATTTATTCAAGGTGGGCCGTGGGTCGACCATCCCCGCATTAGACTAAAAAACAGAACTTAAAAGGAACAAGCATTTAAAGAATAACAGATAAACGAAACATTTTTCAAACATGTACTGTATGAATAAGTATTTTGACCCAGTTCACAATTTTAAAATATTTGATGGTTGCTGAAGAATGACATTTGGTGCTTTATTTAACGCCCGCGCAAAAAGAAAAAAAGGCGATACCATTTCCAGCTAACAAGCCTTGGATTTGTCATAAAAAGTGTCTCGAAATTTCTTAAAATAACTAGAAATATGACCCAGTTTTGAAGGAATTTAACTGTTATGCAATTATTCATTCTTTATATATTTTAAAAAGTAATTTTTAAAAACCATTAGTCTGCACTTTTTAATTTTTTGTTAATCATATTAAAAAATGACTCATTGAAAAAAATTAAGTTTAATGTTTCGTAGAGCATTGTAATATTATCTCAATTTTCTTAGATCAAATGATGAAACATTTTATTTTCAATAAGAGTTCGATTGGAATGATCCTATTTGTTATTCAGCAGTAATATTTCCTCCCATTGCATTTTATTTCTTTACATTTTCACTTTTTTTATATTCATATTTATTTCAATATATTCATATTTATTTCAATATATGTATCAACTACCGTATAGACTCGGAAAATTTAATTCCTTTTCAACAATTGCAAAAGCCTTTTCAATTTAAAATAGGGTTTATAATCTGATTAAAAATTTAATTTATTTTTTAAACTATTGCTGGAAAAATGTCAAAAGTACGTTTCTATCTCCACTCTCTTCTGTTTTGAGGATTATTGTAAGATAAATGCAACTGAACACGTAAACAAAGAAGCATAGAAAGGGCATATACTAAGATGTAATGATTATTGTCGAACACAAAGATTAAAACGAAAATCGACTGCAATTCGAAAGTGGGTGTATTTTTGAGGTCTTAGAATTTTGAGTTTTTAAATGTATTGCATTGTTTGAAAGCCATTTTGGGTAGGAAGTTTTATCCAGTAAGGTACTTTTTGGCACTCATATTATGAAAAAGATTTCAGTTACTGAAACTTTATTAAACATTTACTAAGTATGGAAATGATTCTAAAGTGATGAAAGTGAAAGTTTACCTCCCAAGAAAGTATCTCTGGAAAGTATATTTAATCCTTTTCCAGTTGAAATGTGACATTAAAAATATTACTGGTAATTCTAATTTAAAAAAAAATAGTCTGGAGGAAAATTGTGGTTTATAAATGTTATAGAAATTTGGGTCATAACTACTAAAAAGGGTTTAGATCAGGGATGGCTAGCCCACGGCCCACCATGAATAATTGTGCGGCCTGTGAGATTTTTTACAAAATAGATTGTTTTTGTTATAGTTTTGTTTTTGGCGTGTGTTTTGTAACAAAAAAATCCCATAAATATTTCTATTTTATCACGTTTCTTCTGTTTTTATAGACACTTAGGAGTGGGCAGTATTGCATTGCAGTGATACCTTGCAGTATCGTGCTTGATTCCTGTACCTTTTTTTGAATTACACCTGCGAATCATTTTTTTCGAAAACGAAATTTACCAAACATAAATCGAGCTCAAACTTATCGGATGAAACCCTGCAACATCAATTACGATGTGCAAATACACGCTTTGAGAACGACTTGCAAAAAGAATTGAGAAACACACACACACACAAATATCTCAAACATAATTTGTTCATTGCATTATAATTATTATATTATCTATGTTTATATACATGAAAAATATTGAAAACAATAATAATAGCTCATTCTGTTTTAAATTTTCGTACAATAAATTGTTGTAATGAGTCCAAATCTAATATAAAGATACATATTTTTTTTTATATGAGGCCCGCACGATTATAATGTTTGTCTGAAGTGGCCCGCAAGGTAATTTAGGTTGGCCACCCCAGGTTTAGATCCTTTTAAAAGGAAGTTAAAAGTAGAAGTTTTATAGTACAATAGCATATAATATTTTTTTGTTCTTCAATTTAAGGATTATTTAAAGAGAATTTCAAAACATTTGAGATCCAATTATAAAAAATTAAATCAAAAGCTCTTAAAATACTTCTGTAATAAAAACAATGAGCCAAATTCTTTATTGATATAGCATAATGTGTTTATATAAAAAATATTTAAAATATAACTAAAAAAGGGTTTAAGATTAAAAGTATTTTGTAAAGCAAAAAATGTAATTTTCAAAACAATCGTAAATTAAAGCATTTATTTTTGTAAAGTAAAAAGAAGGAAGTATAAAAGAATTCTGTGATATAGAAAATCTCATATTATGAAGGGCTTTATGAATGAGGAAGTGAAATATCACTAAAATTAAGAGAATCTATTTCATTTTTTACAAGAAAAAAAATCAAAAGGATTTTTAAGAAGATAATTTTAAAATAATGTTAATCTCCCGTTTGTTGCTTAATTTCTCACTTCTTATAATGCTTTCAGGGTTATAGGATCAATTTCGTTGAAATGTATCTAGTACACGATTTGGATTTAACACGAATTAGAAAAAAAGTAATAATTTTCTTTTTACACGACTTATATATATATATATATATATTATAATTTTACTAAATCAACCTAAATTCTCAGAAGGTAGTTTTACTTTAATTTCATTTTTAAAATTGGGACATTGGAGACTAGGAATGTAAGGAGATTCATATTTGTGAGAAATCTCGAAATTTTACAATACAGATATGGAATTTTGTCTGCTTTGCGAGTATTAAGATACAGAGTTCTCAATATCCCAAAGACAAAGCAAGAAAACTAAGAACACAATAAAGTTAAACTTTTTCTTGAACCTTAGCTCAGTGATCCGCAACCCCCGGTCCGTGGATCAGATGGTGCCGGGCCGCCTAAAGAACATTAAACTATTGCCATTTTATAAACGTGCTGCATTTCTCTCGGATTTGCTCAACTTTCCACGGAAATCACTTTATATTCCTCGTTAAATCACTTTTATTCATTTTTGATGTAACTATATTTTATTCTGAAGGCATATTTATAAATGTAACTAAATTAAAATTGTTAAATCAAAACAACTAAAACATAAACAATCAATGTGTCCCACCCTCCGCGGGCCACGATAAAATTATCAAACGTTGACCAGTCCACAGCGATAAAAAGGTGATTAATGAACAAGTGGCTTGGCAGACAAGCCATCTTTAGCTGTATTTTTAACATTACTTCTCGAAGAAAGAAAGCACATGCTCAAAGGAACGAAGACTGTTAATGACGTTCTATCGGCTGTAATTCACGAAATGGTTCACCAGCTAATCAATTTAAGTACAACACTGGGCTTTTGCAAGCAAAGTAAGCTAATTACAGACTCACCGTAGAATACACAATGTATCGAAATTTAATACACTTCAATCGGAATTGAAATTACAAAAGAGGACAGAAAAGTTTATCGACATGCTTTTGAGGTATTAATGACATGCTGGTCCCCTTTTCGAATGTAATTTACTTGATATGGTACAAGGACAAAAAAAAAAATTTATGAAATAAAATATTGTGAAGTTGCCCCCCGCGGGTGCACTTCTTCTTGATTATCAGCGTGAGCTAGAGGTGTAGGAATAAATGAAGAACTAGGAGTTGTCATGATCTTAACTTGACTTTATTAAGATATTAAAACTTAAACCTTTAACAGATTAGATAATAATAATAATATAAGGAGAGAATCTACGATGACTAAACACACAATATATATAATACCGAATAACGTAACCCGGACCACTATCAATAACTAACTCGCCTAAACTCAATTCCAATACTATCACAGATCCTAATATTAAATAGTCAATCCTACCTTAATTTCGATCACCCGATCCAATCTTAATGGAAGTTGCGTCTTTACTGGAGTGCAATAGTATGCACCTTAGCCTAATGGCTCTATGTTAGGAATAACTTCTGTTAGCTGTCACTTAATCTTTCTCAAACTCTTCACGCTTGAATCATTGATTATCATAACATTCCCCAAATTACCAGCACCACTTACTCTAACTTCTGATATTTAAAAGCTTCCTAATTTGCATCTTTCCTTCACGCTTTACTTCTTGGGTTTGGTTGGAAAAGAGTTGCCAGTAATTCTGGCCCCAAAGAACCCAAAAGATATGTTAATGAAAAGACGCGTGAGCCCATCACAATGTTTAAAATCCTAACGTGAAAACTTGTAGTTTATTGTATTATCTTTGCTGATTTCTTAGGACTGGAACCAATCATCTATTTTTTCATAAATGCAATATGATTCATCTCTCGAATTTTTGTACGCGTATTTTTCATGAACGTATCTATCGTGTAAAAATAGAATAAGATTTATTCTCTTCTTTCTGTACAAAAACGGGTTAGCTTTCCTTGAAGACAGTGAATAAAAATAAAGTAACTTATGTTATATTCCCTAATCGTCCGCCTTTGTAAAATAATCAAGATCTTCGATCATTGGCATGGTTTAGAAGTTTAGAGGGTAAGGTACCAGCTTAAGTGTCTTCTTAGTCAATTGACCGAGGATTAGAATTACGACGTCTGCCGCCAAAAGCCTTTCTGTAGCTTAGAAAACACCATGTTAAGGTATCCGACTACGTTCGGAACCATGATTTTAAAAAAGCGCATAAATGGATAATTTTCATGATATTTAGTGTCAGATTGGAATACATGCATAAAATTGTTTTAAGGACACATTTTGACAAAAAAATTATTTAAATTCAATATTTCGGCAAAAAATGAACTTAGAATAACCTTTTTTCAAAATGTTCTCCTTTCATAAAAAAATGCGTCTATAATAATAATATTTTGTTTGTATAAAGTAAAGACTTTTCCAGAGAGTCTGAACTAGGACTTTTGAAAAAATCACATTATTTTCAGAGTTACCACCCATTGAAATAATTATCAGCTTTTTTTTCTTAAAATTTCTCCACTCTGTTATCGTAAAACATGGATAAACCCACTTCTAAGTTATATATTTCAAAAATTCTAGTTGAGCCTTTGTACAGAGGTCTGAGCTATATACAGACAAAATATTATTATAATAGATGCATTTTTCACAAAAGGAGAACATTTTGAAAATGGGTCATTCTATGTTCATTTTTTGTCAAAATATTGTACTGAAATAATTTTTAATTGTAATACTATTCTTAAAGCAATTTTATATACGTTTTCTAATCTAAGTGACACTAAATACCATAAATATTATCCATTTATACGCTTTTGCAAAATCAAGGTTCCGAACGTAGTCGGATACCTTAATGAAAATTTTTTGATAAAAGACTAAATATCTCATTGATTACTTCCTTAATAAAGTCGCACCTTAAAGGTATCACAAGGGCTGTTGTCGATGTTGAACTACGATCAAATGACGAAATTTGACCATTGATTCCTCTCTCCAAATTTCTATACCACACCCACATGAGTATTTTCACAGTCTCCGCAGAACTTAACTTACATGAAATCTTCTACATCCCTGGTTCTTAAACTGTGGTCTGTGAACCCCTGGGGGTCCCTAGCACTTTTCTTGGGGATCCACGAAGGTCTCTCATTTAATGATAAAATTCCTTCTTTTACAGTCTCTGAAATGCCTTGTGGAAAAATTCGAACGATTTACTAACCTAAACAAGATCACTAAATTGCCCCCAGTGAAAAAACTCTAATAAACTATTAAGGCTGTTTTCGGCAAAAGTACGAGAACTTGAACTAAACGTGAAGCTCATTTTCAGACAGAAAAATGCTTCAATTTTTTTTTTCATGAAAATTTGCAACATTATAACTTATACATCTGTTAACAATATAGTGTTTTTAAAAATTTCAAAATATTCCATGAATGCTTTTTTTTTAATTTGAATATCTGAAGGGACAATTCATTTAACATTACGATATAGGAGAAAAACGCGAAACACATTTTATACCAAAAAAATGGATCAACTCGATTAAAAATGGTAAGTATGATAAAAAAAAATACATTTCTCTAAAAGATAGTGAAGCCAGATTATAATATTAATTTTTCATTTCCGTTTTATCTGAAAAAATATTCCAAATTTGGATCCTATTCTTTAACATTAACCGAAAACAGCCTTAAGGTATCCGACTGCGTTTGGAACCGTCATTTTGCAAAAGTGTGTAAATAAATAATATTTATGATATTTAGTGTCACTTAAATTAGAAAATGTATATAAAATTGTTTTAAGAATAGTATTACAATAAAAAATTATTTAAGTACACTATTGTGACAAAAAATGAACATAGAATGACACATTTTCAAAATGTTCTCCTTTTGTGAAAAATGCTTCTGTTATAATAATATTTTGCCTGTATATAAATCAGACCTCTGTACAGAGGTTCAACTAGAATTTTTGAAATATATCTTAGAAGTGGGTTTATCCATGTTTTACGACAACAGAGAAGAGAAATTTTAAGAAAAAAACGCTGATAATTATTTCAATGGGTAGTAACTGTGAAAAAAATGTGAATTTTTCAAAAATCATAGTTGAGCCTCTGTACAGAGATC
Source organism: Trichonephila inaurata madagascariensis (assembly GCA_019973955.1). Taxonomy (NCBI): domain Eukaryota; kingdom Metazoa; phylum Arthropoda; class Arachnida; order Araneae; family Nephilidae; genus Trichonephila; species Trichonephila inaurata. The sequence goes on along the minus strand of BMAV01026314.1, from coordinate 174,249 downwards.
AGAGCTATAGACAGGCAAAATATTATTATAATAGAAGCATTTTTCACAAAAGGAGAACATTTGGAAAAAAGGTTATTCTAAGTTCATTTTTTGCCGAAATATTGTATTTAAATAACTTTTTTTGTCAAAATGTCCTTAAAAAAATTTTAACATGTATTCTAATCTAAGTGACACTAAATATCACGAAAATTATCCATTTATGCGCTTTTTTAAAATCACAGTTCCGAACGTAGTTGGATACCTTAAACAAGAACATCAGTTCAATCAATATTTCAATCAAGAATATTAATTCAATTTTTTTATTGTTTGCAACTACACATCGCCCCAATACTACAACGTAAATTTTTTAATCTCTTGTTTTCTTAAAGGAAAAAGGAAGTATTAAAAAAACTGTGTAAGTAGTAGAGGTAGGATTTTAGAGGAACCCTTTGAATTACTCGTCCAGTTGTTGGGAATCACAGTTAGGGGTGTTCAAAATCTTGGGGGTCCGCGATGTCAGGCTGATACATAAAAGAGGGTCACGACGATCGAAAGTTTAAAACCCCAGCTCTACATGACTAATTCTTAGTGACATCAGAATTTGAACCTATGACAAAAATAACGTCGGCCACGTGTTCGAGATCATGATCACTTGGTCACCAATTCCATACTAAATAGTGGCCGTGGTAGCCTAGTGGTCAAGGTATCAGATCGTGGCTAGCATGTCACGAGTTCGAACCAAGTACCACGACAGGCTCGTCATGTAGGGGAGCAATGCACGTTAAATCTGTCGAGAGCTCAAACGTCCTCCCGTTGGTGTAGTGTGGTAGAGTTAGGAGAGGGAGGTGCCAACCAGGTGTAGTGATCGTCACTTGACCATGGTTCAAAATTACGAGGTCCGTCACCTCGAGTATATGAATAGTGTGACGTTAATATTCATTCACTCGCCATACTAGATATCTCAAGTTCAGCATTTATAAATGGAAGCATTAATAAAATTCACAGAACATTTTAAATTATTTTATTAAGTTTTTAATGCATTTAAATAATTATTTCGAACAAGAATTTATTAAGTTATTATGCATACAAGACTCATCACAATTCAATAAATATTTACTTTGCACAAGTAATAGATTCTGTAGTACATTATACGTGTGGTGCATGTAAATGCTGATTTTCTATCATATTCATGTCTACAAATACGTAACACAGCTTTAACTGTAAAAATAGATTTATTTCGCTCTTAAAATTCATCGATTAGGAAATCAGGAAGCAGAAAAATAACGATCCTTTGAATTTGAAAGCACGAGACGTTTATATAAATAGAAAAAATACGCTTTATAAATGCAAATACCTCAATTCTAGAGCTTCAAAATTAAATTGAAAGAGATGAAATTCCGGGGAAAATAAATTATTTTTTCAAATCACGCGTTCAGCGTTTTACCACTAATTTAAATATGGAAATTTTTGTTTAAAGTGTTATTTGATGAATTAAGAAAACGAACTAAATTGCAAAAACTCGTTATGAATTCACAATATATTTCGAATTTAAATAATTTTAATAATTTCTTCATTTTAAGTAGTGTATTTTTACTTTCCATTTGAATAAAGCGTTAGATTTTTGGTAAAAAGGCATTATCTACCAGAAGCGTAAAATTTATGAAGAATTTTAATTTGGAAGTAAAGAATAAAGATTAGGCAGAAACATATGCTGAATTCTTATCCAATCTTCGCGTTGAATTTTTCAGTAATTTCTTTTTTATGAAATACAGTTTATAGACAGAATTTCAAAAGCTTCTGTTTTATAGTCTAAAAGAAAATAGATTATTATTAAGAAGTACATATTAGATTTACAGTTTCAGTAAATTTTATGTAAAAAAGTTATTTGAGCAAACATCTGTTTAGTATGATATTTTTTTAATGTGAAGCAATAAGCATTTAAGTCAACACATTCAAATAGCGGCAGTTTTTTTTTCAATGTTTCAGTGCATTGATGCATAAAAAAAATCTGATTTTAAATTAGTAAAATAAATTTGACTTGTGTGAATAGTATTTGCTAATGCATTCCTTCTCTCTGAAAAATGCAATGTTAAAAAACAAAAATGGCACTAAAAAAATACCTTTATTTGAGAGTGTTTTGCGTTATGTCTTCATTCCTATTTATAGTTTTATAAATTGTAAGTCTTAAATCTGATATACAGACATCTAACAAAAACAGAAAGAAAAAAAAATCAACAACATTTCATGAATGCAGATGTGACAAAGTTGTCGTCATCTTCCAAATAAATTAAATTTGCAATTTACTTCATAAAATAACATCAATGGTGCATAATAAATTAGGACATGTAACAAAATTCATCATTAATAGCCATTGTGGAAACTGTGCTTGATTTTATTTCAAAGCAACTACTGAATATTTTGTTACATGAAAGAATTACAAATACCATATAGGACATTTGGAGTATTCTCTCCTGTTTTCGGAAATGACTTCAAGTTACGAAATTTCTTTTTAATCAATTAGACTATGCCCGCACACAAAATGAATCCGCATATTTTTCCTCGTCCAATCATATTCACTGTATCTAGGACCGTGATTGCTTGTTTGAGCATATGGGTAGAGCTTCAATTCTTTTTGACTTTTAATCCATTGTTCCTTATTATAATGTAAAATTTTATGAGGTTAAAGTCTCCAATACATGGATAATTTAAAATCCTCAGTCGCATACCGCTAGAAAAGAAATAAATTTTAAAATTTTTTAATCATTTTAAGTACGGTAAGAATATATTTAAATGTGGAATTATTAAGATATATATATAAAGAATTTGTTAGTGATTAGAGCAACATAATATATTAAATGAAGATAGAAACGTTTTAATAAGATCTGTGATACTAAATTTATTCGGTAGCTGTAGTAGTATTTATAAAACAGTGAGAGAGCCCCGGTATTTTTATAAAATGTTTGTTCCTATTTTGAAGTTCTTTACAAGGTTGCACATAAATTGATTTATAAATGTCTAAAAAACACTTTTTATTATTATTACTTTTTTTGAGGCTGTTAGTTCTTTGTTACTATTTATGAATTTTCTCTTATGAAATAAGACGAGCAAAAATTCCTTAGCTTTCAGTACATGCGCTAAATGGTTTCTTCCGTATATATTTACACGGATTTGGTAGTAGCATAGCGAATAATGTGTGTGTAAATATCAGATTCATCTTGAAATAAAAAATGAAATGGAAATTTTTTCCTTAACTAAGTATACTCTAAAAATTCATTTTTTGTCCCAGCTTATAAAATTTAGATGAAATATTTCGTAATCAAATTTTATATCCATTATTTGATGAAACATCTAGCAATTAAATTTTATATCCGTGCTGATTAAAGGGGAACTAACTTTAAAATAAAAGTGTATAGAATTTTTTATTTGATTGTAGAAAACCTTAGAATTTTTGAATTTTTATTTTTTTTCAATAAGTTAATATGAATTGTTCATAAAACTAGAAAAACCCTCAAAGAAAGTTAAATTAGCTATGCATGTATAATTTAAAGAAAGCAATTTAAAGAAAAAAAACTACTTCTTTTCTCTCCGTGTTTACATTATTTTCAGAACTCTACTCATACCCTAATACAAGCTTTGAAATGATGTCAAGAACTCGGAGATAAAAGATAACTGATGACGTCAAGAGCCGAACGATAAGTTACCGATAACTTATCTCCACTGACAATATTTCTTTGCCAAATGGATTTGAATGCACATATACTCGCATTCTAAAGTACAGGATATTTCATCCTGCTTTACGATCGTTTTGTTTAAATACCATTACTTTTTATCCGAGAAATGAAATAAAACGGACTTTTTCTCTTTCTGCTACAAAAATTAGAAACATTGATTTCAAAAAATATTTAGCCGTAATAGTCTTATAAAAAAACCATTCATCGTTTCTATTCCAAAAAAATACGTCGAAATAACAACTCAATAATATACGTTTCATGCACGCAGTTTTAATAAAAAAAATTTATTTTATTCGCTTATATTAAGCTTTATTTAAAAGTTTATATATCCTTCCTTCTTTCATTTCGTTACTGGCTACAAATTTAAAATTATTCTGTATAAGTTTGAAACTTAACTTTTCTTCTTTTGTCCAATTATCTGAATTAAAATGTAGTTGTGCGTATATATTTCTTTTAATAGATAATGTTTGGTTCTTTGTTGTTTGCTTGTACTTTTATGCTTTGTATTTGCCTTGTCACTAGACAAGAAAAAAACCTTTTGTAAATAAAAATATTCTTTTTTTTAAATAAATACAAATTTAAATAAATACCCGTGTCTACGTTACTTATTTATAAATAATTTAAGTAAAGCTTTATGCAACTTGAATTTCAAATTTTATTACATTGTCTTAATACGTACCTCTTTCTGAAGAAGATACACTTCTATTTAAAGGACCAACTGTCAGATCTGGTGGGTGTATTCCATTGATTTTATTGGGAGAGAGATACTACATACTCTCTCTCTCTCTCTCTATATATATATATATAGGCCAATTCTCTACTAACAAGAGATCACATCGACAAACACATAATAACATTCGACAAACACATAGACAGCAGGAAAATCACACCAATGAAGGACAAAAGAGTAATCGAGGATAATAAATATAAAATGGATGCTGCGATTACTTTATAGACATTACTGACTTAGGACAGTTATTATATAAAAATTAAATTATATAAAAGTAAGGGTTGAACATGTTTTTTGGCCAGCCAACAACCTTCCCCTTTTTGTAAATAACACTGAGCAAAAACCAATAGGAAATAATGGATGAAATATCTAAATCCATTACAAGATAGAGGTAACTTACCTAAAATTGCACTTACAAATGCAAAAGCCCGCGCTAAAATCTGAGTGGAAACACACATTCAATTTGTTGCCAGATTCTATACCTAATACAGATTTTAAATCAAAAGAGTGAAAGCTGGAAATGTAGCGCAACAAGATTAAAAGAATGGAAATAAAAATTAATAATAGTTTGCATATTTATAGCGCCAAAACTATAATAACACCAGAGTAAATATGAATAAAATAATGATAAGTAATTTCTAATCTAATATTAGACTATGGAATAACTATAACAAAAGAATATTTGTTTTATAGTAATAAGCTAATATCAATCTCACTTAATTTTAATCCTAACTAGCTTTGAATAACTTTATTTATATAACTATTAATAAAATTAATTGGGTATTTCTGATTTAAAACAATATTTAGTAAAATGTATATGTAGTTATTATTTATAATGTCTGATTTTTTTGACACAAAAGAAATTTATACGTTGTATATATAATTAACCATGTATTTCTGAATATAGAAACATGTGTGCATTATACAATGAGGGAACTTTTATAATATTGAGGTAAAATCTTCTCTTTTATCATAAATATTAGAAACGATTACATTTTCATATAATTTGACATGTATGTCAAGAGAAAAGGAAATTTTGCTACATTGTTGTTATTATTTGTCTGTATTAGAAATTAAGATATTGTGGATAAAAAATTAATGTTAGGTATAAAATTGGCTTTGTTTACTTAAAAATGAAGATTATATCATCTATATAACGATAAATATAAAATTTAAATTATTAATGCTTAACTACTTTCAAAGTAATGTAAGTATAAATTGTACAGGAACAGTTGCTCACCCGGGGCCACCTTGTAGCTTGATACTTAATTTGCTGATAATAGTTACCTTTATGATATATATAGTTCTCTTTAAGTACAAACTAAGTAGTGAACCAAATCTATCATAATTAACATTATTAAATAAAATTGTCTTTATGTAAATTTACAAGTATATTAATCAAATCATCAGTAATCGGAGTTAAAGAGATCAAGCTTCAAAATCTAAACTATAGACTGAATAAATTTTTTTTATCTTTCATTTTCAACAAAGTGATTTGCTATTTTAAGAATGGCTGAGGATTTAGGTTATTTATTGTTTCGTACAATATTTCATGGAGAATTTTGCCTGTTTGCTGATATATGTATTAAAACCATTTTGTAACTGTCCTAGAATTTAACTTTAGATCTTTATGAGAATTTGGGAGTAAAAACCATATATGTGGAATTTAAAGAGTATTATTAATTGAACTTTAACTTTTTATGAAAACCAAGATACGTTTATTTCTCTATCAGAAACAGAAGACTTAATAAAAAGCTGTATTATTATCAGAAATAATTGTTGATCAATAAATTATATTAGTATTTATGAAGGCTTATTTCCTTTCACTTTATCAACATAAACTATAATAAATTTATTTTGTAAATTTTTTAATCTGACTTTTAATATTATTAAAAATTTTATTATCTGTACCATAGTTATTTATTAAGCTGCTTTTTGTATTTTATCTTTGAATTCTGTAGAATATACTCTATAGGCATACTATGTTTTAATAGCTATTTTGGCCCATATAAAATACTCCAATATCATTATATAACTAATTTTTGATAATTTTATTATTATTCGAAATCATTAATCTAAAACCAGTACCTTTATTCATAATATTTCTAAGATTATTGTCTTTTACAATATTGAGTCTATTATATTATTGTCTTTTACAATTATATATATATATATATATATATATATATATATATATACTTTAGTGTCATAAAATCCATTCTTTTTCTAACACTTAATAAGAACATGGCATCTTAAAGGAAGGCTTTTGTTTGACGGAATCCCACGAACACATAAAAACAGCACATAAAGCTTGAAATAAATACATAAAATATTTAACAGAAAGTATATTTTCAACAACAGAGGGAAAATTAGACTTAAACTGAAAATAATACTTATATGAAATCTATTGTATCCAAAGAAGGATTTTAAAATAAAAAGTATAATAAGAACTTTTTATAATTGATTTGGATGAGCTGCTAGTTACAAATAAATATACCAGTTAGAAGACGAAAAAATTAAGGAAATATGGTTACTATTATTAATAATGATTTAATATCTCAAATTGTATTCAAACATAAAAAAGGAGATATGGGGTTGTAACATTTAAAATCTGCAATACAACAGTACTGTTTGCAGTTGTATGAAAAACAAAAGCTGGGTAAAACAAAAGCATACAACAATAATAAAGAAAATCATCTGTTTTCCTATCCAACAAAATTATTTTAGTAATAAAATTGTGTCTTCTTTTTTTTCCTTTGGGAACAAAAACTCTTCGAGAATTAACTATGTAAAAGGGGAAGAAAGTCTTATAAAGTACAAAAAGGCAAGATATTTTGTTACGAATAATTATTATGAAAAATAGGCTTAAAGAGTTTTTAAAAGAACTATTTTATTGCCATTTCGCGTTTTGTTGTAGTATTTTCCGTCAGATGCCTTATAATCGTTTTATGATATGATATTTATGTAAAAACTTATTCGTTATGAAAGCAATGCCTTTCAAAAGTAAAGTCACAACCAGTCGTTTGCATTTAATTGGAAATAAAATACATAAAAACATTAAATTTGAGAAATTGGGCTGTAAACAGTTATCGATTAAATTTTATATATTTTTAACACTAAGCATGATTTACAAATAATGTTGAAATTTTTTATCTGCAAAATAACAAGTAATATGAAAAAAAATTTAAGTCAATTGCTACTTAGATCAACAAAGAAAAAATTTATTTTAGCTACTTTTTATTATAAATAGTTACAATTAACATAAATATGTATATACATAAGACAGAATCAAAACATTAAGTGGTAATTAATTATCATTTAAGTATCGTATTGTCATCCAAAACAGTCGTGTATATATAATTTCAGTTCAACTGAATGCTTTAAAACTTGAGAAAAAGACCTTTTCAAGTTTTGACACAAGTCGCCAAAAGGGTCGTCAAAAATGATGTCAACGTGGCTGTGTGTATTTGTAATTCTTTAACTAATTAGTTTTAATCAATTAATTTTTATTAATTATAATTAAATTACTGTATTATCCAAAATAATCATGTATATAAAATTTTAGCTCAATTGAGCGCTTTAAAATGTATTTTATTAACGATTGAAAATTTCACGAAGATAAATGAACAAATATATAGAGAGTGGGAGCTAATAGTAGGAATTAAAAAATACTTTGGTGCTCGTAATTCAGATTTTTGCCATGCGTGCAAGAGCTAGAAATAAAGGCGAAACATATTTTAAGACAGAGAAAAAGGCTCAATTTTGACGAAAATTTGCAACATTATAATTCATACATCTGTTTATAATATGCCGTTTTTAAAATTTCAAAATATTCCCTAAATCAGTAATTTTTCATTTTAACGTATAGATTGGTCGCTCTCTTAGCGTTACGGTACGGGGAAATAACGAAAAGCACATTTTATACCAGTAAAAAATGATCATCTCGTATAAAAACGAATATGATGAAATATGCTACTCTCTATTGGATATATTTGGAGATAGTATAATATAATACATAACCAAAATATAATAGTATAAATATTGGCACACTACTTTTACATTTGAAAAAATATTCCAAGTGCGTATCTTATTTAACATCACGCGAAGACAGGCCGAAGAAAACTTTTACTTTAGTTTGATTTTCTCTGGAAGTACTGAACAGATTTTAATGAAATTAAAAATACTCTTTTAGTTTGATATAAAGTTATTGAAAAATGTTGTGTAACAATCACGTAAAACACGTGTGTTTGTATGTACGGTTCATCAGAACGGAGATAAAAGAACAGGAACCGAATAAGATGAGAAGAAGGACTACTAGTGAATACTGCTTTCTCTTGTAGTTATACAATATACACAGCTAGAATTCTCGATGTAAATGAGAAGTCAATGAGTACTGTGACGTACTGGAAACGAAAACGCAGTCAGGCTAGAGATAAATATATTTAAGTTTTAATTTCATAAGACCTTGTACACCCCGCTATTGTTGCTGGTCACGCCCCCTACAACTCATCACTTCTACAAGTTTTCTCATCCCGAGCGGATGTACTCTCCCAGTCGTTCCGTCGTAGAAAGTGTTTCATTGCTTAAAGTGCCTCGTTGTCTAGTTTTACTTTAAATTCATTGTTAATTTGTTATTGTTATTTACCTATGTTAATCATAATAAATATTTGTTTGTTATGGGTTAAGGTTATATTTCTCTCTCTGGAGTATTATCGACGTTAATTTTATTGTCGGCATCCCACCGCATTTAGGCCTACCACCCCCTATTTTCAGACCTGATATGCCATCTTACATACCTCGCCATTTCTATCTTACTCTGCTCACCCCTGAACTGATTCGTCACCACTCGCTATCTCAAACACAACACAGCTTCGAATGGGAGTTTAAACTACGCATGCTCTTAGAAGTATCTTTCTTGGAATGCAGGAGGAATGGGTTTCTGGACACCTGTTCTCCCCCTACAATCTAAAGGAGTCCTTATTGGTTATCTCGTTAAACTGGTTTCTCATAGTTACAATGTTCGCTACAGCCCATTAGGCATCAGTTCCTCTCTTTCAGCAAAGCTACTTCCAATTCCTAGATTGTTCTGACAATGAAATACAATCTTTTTCCAGAAATTCATCGCTGGAGAAGCCCTACTGGGATGAACATTATCATGTATAGAAATAAAATCAGGATCAAAACTGCACCCCTGGAAAGACAAACATAGGTCTCCAAGATATTGCTTCTCTATTTCTCATTGTAGTTAAAAACCTTCTGTTTAACACATTTATGTATGTATTCTTGTCCATTATGATGCCTAACCAAACCATCAAACCTCCACTGCTATGGCATGTAGCGAGTTATTAATTTCCTCCAGGTAAAGATACGTTGAGAATCAGAAGTTAGATTAAGTCTGGACTCATCAGTAAATAAATTCCTCTAATCCCTGTTCCAATGTCGATATCCTTTACACCAGTGATTCCCAAAGTGGTCTATATCGACCCCTAGGAATCTATGACGACTTACAAAAGGGGTCCACATCAGCAGAAAAATAATTTTGGGGTCTATGAGTTGCAAATTGGGGTTTACGAGAATGTCTCTCATTAAGCCAGATCGTGCTTTAAGGCTGTCTTCAGTAAAAGTACGAGAGCTTGAACTAAACGCGAAGCACATTTTTAGACAAAAAAATGCCTCAATTTCCAAGGAAATTTGCAATATCTTAGCTCATACCTTTGTTAACAATATAGTGTTTTTAAAAATTTCAAAATATTCCATGAATATTTTCTTTTTCGTTTAAATATGTGAAGGCATGTAGCCCATTTAACATTACGATGTAGGAGAAAAAACACGAAACACATTTTATACCAGAAAAAATGAATCAACTCGGTTAAAAATGGGAAGTGTGATAAAAAAAATATTGCTCTTTAAAGGATAGTGAAGCTAGAATATCATATTAATTTTTCATTTCTTTTATATCTGAAAAAATGTTCCAAATTCGGGTCCTGTTCTTTAATATTAACCGAAAACAGCCTTAGTTTTAAAAGAAAATTTAATCAAGTGGAAATCAGATTTACAGCGTTTCTTGCTAGAATTAAGCTGAAGGAGTATAACATTTGATGTGAGTTTTCCCAGGTTTTTTAATTTGTGACAGACAATTTGCTGGAAATGACGTTTTAACCTAGGTTCAACATTTAAATGCCTTTTATTCAGATTTTGAAACTAGGTTTGAGAAAGCTTTGACTATGGTGATACCACAGTAGGCAATGAATTCATAGTGTCAGATCGAAAAAAGTCAGATTACAAATGGAACTAAGATAGGAATACGCCCTAAAGTAAAGTTTAGAAAGGAATGTCAGCAATTTTGGTTTTAAAAAGATATTCCTGCTATTTATCCAAAGTTATGGAATATCTTGAGAAAGTTCTTAATTGCTTTTCCTCGTGATAAGGAGTTTCAGTGTGATTGCCAAACTCCAAAACAAAAAAATAAAGAAAAAAAGACTGGATACTACTAACTGAGGAGATTTAGGGTTGAATCTGACAAGATTGATGAAAAATGTTGAAAATTTGTTATTGAAACACCAGATTCACCCCCTCCCATTAAATTTTTTGTTTGTTGCTCCTTTATTTTATGTATTAATTAATATTTAATTCAATTAGCTACCCTGTGTTTTTTAAGTTTCAACACTAAGTTAGAAATTTAAATATTTTAAAGTGAATAGCTCTATTCTAGCTGTGAAAAAGACATTTAAGTTGATAAATTGGCAAAAATTCCATTATTAGGTAAATAGGGGTCTACCTAAAATCCAAAAACATGATAAGGGATCTATGAAACGGGAAAGATTGGGAACCTTTGCTCTACACCATGGTAAGGAGTCTCTTCAGTTCACAGATAGGAGCAAAATACAAATAGCAGGCTTCCCTGCAAACATGAACTGTCTCATATAACCCAATGCATACAGCATTTGATTGTGAAGATACTTGTGTGTTCACCTTATTAGTAGATATTCTCATCCTTGTGAGACGGTACAAACAATCTGAAAAAAGCTAAAGCTCGGTAATGTTCCTTCCCTTTTGAACCCCAAAATAGCTAAATTATAATTTTGTACCGGAGTTATAACTGGTGGGTAGCCTAAAATAAGTAATTTTGATTCTGAGTGAGTGAATGAATACTAACTTCACTCTATTCAGCTACTCGAGGGCTTTTGGCTACGGACCTCACAATTTTAAACCAGGGTCAAGTGAGGAAGACGACACTTGAGCTGGAACCCTCTTAACTTCCACACCATACCAACGGGAGGACATTTGAACCTTGACATATTTAACGTGCATCGGTCCCCTCTGCATGGCGGATCTTCAGCAGTGCTGGGCTCGAACTCATGACAAGCCGACCAAGAGTCCGTTGTCTTATTATCTATCGCGGCTACAATTTTAATTCTGAACGTTCAGATTCAAATTCCATTTTAGAATCTTTGAACACATTAAGAAGTCTAATATCATCAGGGTCTGTTTTAATTAATCTGTTTTTATATCTATTCGATTGCCTGCCATCTTTACAAATCAAGTAAAAGGGTATCTTCTAAGCGTGATTAACAATAAGATCAACAAGCTTAAAAAATTCGCCATAATTGTAAAGTGGGATATATTCAGTTTCTTCTGACTGCTGTATATATGTCAATTTTCTTAAGGCTATCTTCGGCTAATGTTAAAGAATAGGAGCCAAATTCAGAATATTTTTTCAGATATAAAAGTACTCACACACACACACACACACAAATATTAATATTATATTCTGACTACACTACCCTGTAGAGAATCCCTTATTTTATCATACTACTCATTTTTATTCGAGTTGACACATTTTTTCTTTTATAAAATGTGTTTTGCATTTTATTTTTCCTATACCGTAATGTTAAATGAGCTATCCGTTCACTTGTTAAAAGGAAAAACTAATTGTTTATGAAATATTTTGAATTTTAAAAACACTTTATTATGAACAAATGCCTGAGTTACAATGTCCCAAATTTTTATAAAAATTGAGGCATTTTTTTCTGTCCGAAAATGTGCTCCGAGTCAAGTTTACGCTCTCGTACATATGGCGAAAACAGCCTTAAGAAAATTATATGTAGGGTATAATTCTTTCATAACATTTTTATTGAAATTACTTATGTCATTTATCTAAATCATAATCATCAGCTTTGTTTTCATTCTTTTAATGGTTAACATCAAAAAACTAGATATAATTTAACTTTTGGAGAGCTAATGAATATAAGTAGACATACATAAATTAAATGCCACAAATTTTCCGATTCTCAAATAAAAGTAATAACTCAAGTTGTTTCTGTAATAGAATACGTTTTCACATTAATGTTAATAAAATTTAATTTACTTCTGGAGGCTTGTAACTAGAAAATTTTCACAATTTAATCCAGTGCGAATGTTTAATCTTAAGTTAGCCATCAAGAATCCATTTTTTTTTCCTTTCCATCTCGGTTTGTTCTTTTCGTTTTTATTCTGGACGAGATAGTCGAGTGTTCATGGTCATGAACTCATGACCCGTATCATCTAGTCATAAGTTCATGCAGTGCTGGTTTAAGCTCATTTCGGACCCTGGACGCAGATCTGCAGGTTTCCTTGGCACTAGGATCGATTCTATGACCAAATTGGTTAAGTCATGCAGTCTGGTTTACGGGGCCTTTCGCACCCAGGACGCAAAGATCTACCAGCCTTGGAGTGCGACCCGAATACAACCCGAAATAGGTTAATCCGTAGCACCACCGCGAGCACTCTGCGAGCACCCAACCCTGCACGCACCCCGAAGCACCCGAAGCAACCCGAAGCACCCTGAATTCATGCCCTGGTCTCAGTGAAGACCCACCTATCTAGATGATCTGACGTAAATTAGATCTGTGCGAAGTTCAAAATCCTTCGGCGTATTGGGAAAGTTTCAATAGTGGAATGCCAGTTAAGGTGTCGTCCTCGTCACTTGACCAAGGTTCAAAATTAAGGTGCCAATAGACTTCGTATCGCTTTAGAGGGTGACTTTCATTAAAATATAATCATATTTATTTTTCATCGTTACAAAAAAGAAAAATTCATGCAACTTACTTTGGATATGTAAGCAGAAGCACTAAAAATATCCGACTCAGTTTTTTTAAAAGAGATAAAGAAAGTAAAAAAATGTCATAGTATATCTATCTGAAATTGTTGCTAAAAAGTTTTATCGTGTAAAGTTTAGTGTATCGTTTTTAAGTGTTTAAAAGTTAAACAAGTAATATAAAAAAAAATTTAAGTCAATTCCTACTTAGATCAACAAAGAAAAATTTTATTTTAGCTACTTTTTATTAAATAGTTACAATTAAATAAATATGTATATATATATGACAGAATCACAACTTTAAGTGGTAATTTATTTTTATTCATTATCATTAAAGTATCGTATTGTCATCCAAAACAATCTTGTATAGAAAAAATTTCAGTTCAATTGAAAGCTTTAAAACGTGAGAAAAAACCTTTCAAGTTTTGACACAAGTCGTCGAAAAGGTCACTAAGTCGCCAAAAATGATGCTAACGTGGCTGTGTGTATTTGTAATTCTTTAAATAATTAGTTTTAATCAATTAATTTTTATTAATTATGACTAAATTACTGTATTGTCATCCAAAATAATCATGTATATAAAATTTCAACTCAACTGGGCGATTTAAAATGTATTTTATTAACGACTGAAAATTCCACCAAGATAAATAAATAAATAAATATATAGAGAGTGTGAGCTAATAGTATGTAGGAAATGAAAAAAATAAATATATCAAACTAACAGTGGCAAACTTTACATGAGATCTGATATAACAAATATTGAAAAGAGCGATCCCAATAAACAAATGTTTCAATAGATAAAAATAGCCGTCAATAGTCGTCAAAAAGGTCAAACACCTATGAATTTTAGTACATTTTCGAAAATTCGAGTTATGTCAAACATTTCCTGCCACAACAGATTATACATCTCAGCTCATTCGTTTGTGTATTGTAGCCTTTGTGTAACAGTAGATAATCAGAATTTCAGAATTCGCATAGCGTCACATATTGTAAGAAAGTGCAGTTGGAAATAATATCTCACGTACAGCAAGATATCATCAATTGACTAAACAGTGTCTCCTATCATCTAATCTCCCTCGAATATGTTACATCATAACAAAGAGCTGGCCTAAGGTGGACTCTAGGTCTCTCATCTACTGCAAGGTAATTTCCCACCACCTGTAATCTCGGTATTTCCGAATACTTATTCTACTGTAAATGTCTACCACCTTTTGATTAATGGAGCTGAAATTTTTCCAGCATCCCATCATCATCATGTGCAAACACTACGGAAAAGAAGGAAATATTCAGTAGAAGTCAAAAATACGAGGAATGGATTGAAGAAATGAATAATTAGAAAGCGAAAATCCAATTCACACTAAGCAGAAAGATATTATGCCATCTTAAAAATATATATAAAGTGGTTGTGAAGTCACTGTCAAAAGCACAGAATCATACCTAGGACGTTCCAAGTTATACAAGCGACATATAATTATCTAATGAATAAATAAATGATCGGCAGTTTTAAGAAGGGATGTTGAATGAATAAATAAATTCGAAGAGTTCGGTATCTCTCTGAATAGATGCAACTTTTTATGAAATGGAT
The DNA here is from genome assembly GCA_019973955.1 of Trichonephila inaurata madagascariensis. Classification (NCBI taxonomy): domain Eukaryota; kingdom Metazoa; phylum Arthropoda; class Arachnida; order Araneae; family Nephilidae; genus Trichonephila; species Trichonephila inaurata. Next base: position 159,148 of record BMAV01026314.1, on the reverse strand, counting down.
CACTCGGGACACACTAAATAATTTTTAGAATTGTCTTTTCGAAAATATTACAACTAGCATCTAAGTTAAGGATTCCAAAGGAAGTAAATAATGTGTGATACTTTAGCAAATTAATTGTTTAAATTATTATGGTTATTTCGAAAACGGGATTTTTCCGTCAGGGAATTTTTAATTTTTTACATAAATGGGAAAAATGAGTTCCCTAATTTCTAAAAGTATCTCAAGCATTTGATGATAAAAAATTTTCTATCCAACTCTTTTCAAACTTTTTTGCGCCAAGTGATTAATAATTAGTTTTGAATTTCAAAAAATATAAAAGAAGAATGTCGTATCGTTACGGAAAATATTAATTTTTAAATACAGTTACACAATTAAAATATAATTTTTTAAAATTTTTATGAATTTGGATTTTTTCCCCATTAAATTACTAAATTCGAATTTCAATGCTGTCTCCGCCAATAGATCAAAAAATAATCAAAGTCAAGCAAGTAATGGGAAATCGCAATACCTTAAAAGTTCGCAATAATCCTTTTAATTATATCTATCCACCTATCATTTGCAATTTTAATAAAAAGGTGAAATATTATAAATGGTTTTTATTTATTTATTTACTTAGGATAATCGAATTCATTCCAAGTGCTTAGAGATGCCAATCGGGGTCTCCGAGAAAAACATGAAACAGTACAAAAAAAATAATAATACATAAACAGGAAAAATAAGGTAAAAAATCATGCCTTGCAAAAATACACAGAGATATCTTATATCAGTTTATCTCAGATTGTTTGGGAAATACCGAAACAGAAAACCAATGCATTGTGAATAATATTGCACGAGAAAAGTAGAATATAACCAGGAGGGAATAGCTTCCTGAATAGGCTTAACAGGATTGAATTTGATAGTATAGGACATAGAAACATTACGAAGTTTTTGGATGAAGTAATCTAAAGCAGTGTTCCTCAAATTTTTCATCGCGGCGGACCGGTCAACGTTGGATAATTTTACCGCGGCCCGCTGAGGGGAAGGACGTTGATTGTTTATATTTTAAATTGTTTTGGCTTAATAGTTTTATTTTAATATTTTATTTTTATTTTATTTAAACGTATATATATACTTCAAAATAAAATACACCAACACCAAAAATGAATATAAAGTGATTTAACAAGGAATATAAAGTGATTTTCATAAAAAGTAGCTCAAACCCAAGAAAAATATGCCGCGGTAAATAAAATGGAAATAATTTAATGTTTCTTGTGCGGACCAGTAGTATTTGATCCCACGGACCGGGGGTTGCGGAACACTGAGGAGTACATAACGGCTTCTGCGGTTTGAGTGGTCATGATCGCGATTTTGAGACTGGTATTGATACAGTTCAATCGTTGGTTAGCCCTTGAAAGTCGGAAATATAGAGATACAGGTCTTTGGTAATCACGGCCTAAATATTTTGTAATCGGGAAACTTATCCAAGAATATACTTTATCTAATAACTTCGTTATCACTGACGAATGGTGGCAGCGGTAATTAAATGGTCATGGTCGCGAACTCGTGTGTTCGAATCCTAGTACTAATATTGACCCGCCATGAGGAAGATTCAGATGTCGTCCTTCTCATTAAACCGTGGTTTAAAATTGCAAGCCAATGGACTAAATTCATGTAACGTCATAGTTACAGGATAACTGAGCCACGTGTTTTCGGCCAATAAGTTCATAAATTAATGCGACGTCATAATTATATCATAAATATAATCACGTGTTTCCAGCCAATTAGCTCATGTGCTTCACTGTTGCCAACTTTTACTTTTTGCAGAAACTTTCTTTTAGAAGGTACATAATTGTCGACGATATAATAATGCACCTAGTTAAACAAAATGCACTTAATTTAAAAGTATTCGTATAATGTAAGCATATTTTTTTTAATTCTGAAAACTGTTTGAAGAATTTTTTAGCACGTGAATTCTTTACCCAATCATCAAATTTTAAATGTTATCTAAACTTTACAAGTTGAACAACTTAGTATGTCAATTTTTAATCAATGGGAAACACATGATTGCCGTTATCATGTGACCATCTCAAGTACGACGTTAATAAATAATCAATCAATGGAATTTCTCTTGAACAGTTTATTGAATTTGAATGAAATTTAAAACATTGACTACTTAGACCAGTGGTCGTCAGTGAAAATTTTTGATTGTGAGCAGAAAAATTGGGATTTTTTAATTTTTATATTTTTATAAAGTTTATTTTATGAAGTTTTATTTTTGTTTATATTGTTTTTTATTCTGTTTCAAAATTGACGAAAAACAATGGATAACACAATAATGGAATATGGATAACACTTTTTTAAAAATAATTCTTTATATAAGAATAAAATGATTAAAGAGAAAATTAATGCATTGGAGTAAAAGTGTGGGATGCTCGATATCAATAGTTGTAATTTCTTACAAGTTCTATTCCGAAATGTTGAGTTAGTGTAAAAATGTAGTACAAAGAATCTCACGCTTTTACCACAAAGACATTAATTTTCTCGTTAATCATTTTATTCTTATATTAACTCGCTGGTCACTCGCTCCTGTTTTTGCTACCGTCGTTAATCGCGGGGTGTAGAGAACACCCCAAACTTTTAACACGTGTATTTAATTATGAAAATAAAATTAAGTCATTATGATACATATTTATAAAGTACAAGATGTTTTTTGTATTATACAAATAAAGTTATTAAATTTATTGCATACAAATGAGACTAACATTAATTTAAAATAAACATACAAAATTTTCATTTTAAAACAGATAATTTCATATTTTTCATAAACCAGTATATATATATAAAACGTATATACCAGTAATTAATATACTTTATAATTAATGAGATAATGATAGCAGAAAGTATATAGAAAAATAATATTTTAATCATTTTCCAAACATTCAGAGCAGATTGTATACAAATGCTCAACTTCTCGCGGAAGTTCTCAGCCCCCTAGATAAACTTTTGAAGGTCATTACATTCCAATCGTTCGAGAAAGAGGCATTGCATCAGGCCTGAAGATTCAATGACCTAAAATGCGCAGCTACAGAAAAAATCGTGGTTCTGCGCATTTTTTTTAGAATCCCGGGAGGACTTTCTTGTTGCTGGGGTGTACAGAACACCCCGCACGAGTGATCGCGGGTTAAGAACTGTTTTTTCTTTTTTAGTTCGGTTAACCATAAAGGTGTGTTTTTTAGTTTTCTTAAACTATAATTTATTTTTCATTTTTTTAGTTCTATCTACAATAAAAGCGTGTAGTTTTAGTTTTTTAAACTATCATTTAATTCATTGATGTGTGAATTAAATGCGTCATTTCTTAGAATCTGGAATGCCCTTTGGCATCCAATCAGTGCGTCGATACGACCTGGTTTGCAAAATGAAGTATCAGCCAACTGAAGGAAATCTAGAAGAGTTAAGTTTGAAATATTTCATGTGGAAGAAGGTGTTAAGTCAGTGAAATTTTTCCCTAAAAAAAAGAGTTCAGTATTCTCTCTGAAACTTGCATCAGCATTAGATATAAAAATACACGTTTTGAATCCAAGAGTTTGTGAGAAATTATTTAATCCGGTTTTGATTTGAATAATTCTCACGGTTTCTCATAAACACAGTTTTTCATAACCTCTCAGCTGTTTTGGTAAAATAAAACAATGAATGATGTTTCATTCTACAGATTCGTCAAGAGAATTCAGAAAAACAGACTTTGTGTCTAAGTTTGGCAGTTAGAACATAAATATTTTTTTTTTCACATGTCCTAGTCATTTTTTTATTTCCATTTTTAGAAAAACTAGACAATTGCTGATGCACTCTCCGTTTCTCACATAAAGAATGCTTTTTGTTTGTTTGTTGTATTAAACACAAGCATTTTCGCTTTTAGAATAGTAACTTAAATCCGGATAAACTTAATCGTCAAATCCGGAATATATAGTCACCAAATCTGGAAACCGTTATTCCTGATGATCCTGATCAAGACAATGGAACAAAATTATGAAATTATTGTATTGTCATCGGTCCTTGACAAGTGTGCAAAATTTCGAATTAATCTGACCTTTTAAAGCGGGTAAAAATCGAGTTCTAGATTCCCTTACATACCAGTAAAGCTTTTAAAAACGTATTAAAAAAAGCGCTACTAATTTTAATGAATTTCTTCTAATTTTAGCGACTTTTTAACTATTTTCATAGACGTATCAAGCGACATTTGAAAGTGAGAGTTGGCAACCATGATATATAGGTGAAAACATTTTACTGTTGCCAGTTTGTTCTTGCTTTTTCTGAAACTTCTTTTCATTGATATGGAGATATAAGTAGAGACGTAAATAAGTGACAATTGAAGTTATAGTGGTTTTCCAAACGTAAAATTATACATTTGGTAATTCGTGAAATTTTAAAGGTTGTTGACCGCTTATTTAGACCATTCTCTATCAAATTCAACTCAAAAATTCTGTAATAATTAAATACTTTTATGATAATGATTAGTAATGTAAACTAATAAATCCATTAACATTTTAATTTAATTTCTCTTTAAAGCCGTTAACATTGATATCAGTTTTGTTAAACTACGACGAAAATAATAAAAATTATGAAGTATTTCCTTTTTTTAATATCTGTGTCGGAAAAGACTTTTTATATCACTAGAGTATAGCTATTTAAAAATTATTAATGGAAGGGAAATAGTAGAACAATACATAGGCACAACATTCTTCACGTAAGTAAAGAAGAATCCATTGCTCAACACTCCTTAAAACATGGAATGTTACTGCTTACTGCAGTTATATACTTTCATAAAGCTTATCTCCAACCGATGTCTCAAGCGTCGAATATTGCTGAAACATATGCATTGTTTGCATTATTCACATTATTGTAAACTACATACAAATAGAATGTGTCCTTAGTTAGGAAGAAAACATTTTTCTAAAGACATATTTCAGTATCATAAACTATTCTAGGTATCAATTTATACGGACAGTTTGTGAACACGGTTTCATTTGTCCTGTATCATCAGAAAGAAGAAGTAAAATGTATCTCGTTTGAGAAAGATTAATGGAAATGGCAGTTTTGTTCTGTATTCTACTCCTAATGGGCTGCATATTGGCAATTAAGCCTTTACAGACGCGGAAAGTCCCTAAATGTGAGAGCCATTTCGTGGTGGCACCATCTACTGGTTATCCTCGCTATCAAACTTGGGCACTTGAATTAATTTTAATTCAAGCTCTCGTCAGATGCTAACTATTGCCGTGAATAAATTTTGTCGAGAGTAACAGAATCAGATTGATTCTCAAGGGATCTTTTACATGCCACATAATCATAGGACGTACATACCTACCATTTTCGCATTCAGCCGGGATCGAACCCACAACCTTAGGCTCCCAAAATGGGCATGCTACCTCTAAACCACCGAACCGACCTGTCTGTTCAACACATATTCAAAAGACAACGTAAACAGAAATCCCTTTATCATAAACAAATGATCCTGTTCTGAAGAATCATTAAGGAGAATTTCATTTTTATATATACTTCAGATCACATTAAACTCTTTTTGGTGAAAACTGCTGAAACGAAAAGCTATTCCTCAATTAGGCTAGCGAACTTTCCTTATTTAAATCAACAAATATGTGTGGAACGATTTGAATGGATATCTTTCCGCAAGTCAACACCTGCCGACAAACACCTGGACAATTGCAACAAATGTTTTTTTAGATATGTGTTTACTCTAGAAATTTTTTTTTACGTAATAACTTCTTGACCCTTTTAGATGTACAATTATCGCTGCTAATAAAGATCATGCTTCTGATTATATATTGAGACAATTAATTTTCTTTATTTAACTAATATTCAATTAACCCTTCATCGGGGGCACCTCTAAACGAAATGTAATCAGGCGCCCTTAGTCTGAGAGGGCTCCGATATATTTTGACCTCCCCCCTAATCAACTTTAATTTAAAACCCCAGCAAAGGAAAGCAAATATACCAAACTGTACAAAAAAGAACAAGTTTAGTGAACAAAATGAAGCTTAAACTAAAACAACCAAAATTGCTAATTTGACAAAAAATGCTTTTGCTGGCCTCTCAGGCCATCTGTGCCGGAGGGCTAAATAAACCCCAATGTTTCCCAAAGGCCTGTTTTTTTTTTGTATCCATATGACACATGTTTTTTTTTATGATACCGAAAAAATCCGGAGTATAACGCGCACCTATACTTCAAAGCTGCAATTTCTAGTTTTTAGATATATTCGTCGTACAACGCACGCACCCCTTTTTTTACAAAAAAACCTGAAATGTATGAGTGCACTGCTCTTCATGTTTTGAAGTCATTTATTCAAGGTATTATCCAAGGCTTTTGAAAAAATAGTCTACTTCTGTAACTACAACCCTACAAGCTTTGAGGAATGTTATTTATTTCAAAGAAACTGTGTTCCGATCTATGTAGAAGTCTCAATTATTTTTCTCTCTCTGTGCTCATATTTTATTTATTATTATTTTTAAAGCTCTCATTTTTATACCCGGCGTATAACGCGTACCAGTAAATTTCGATCTTATTTTTTAATTCCTACTATTAGCTCACACTCTCTATATATTTATTTATTTATCTTGGTGGAATTTTCAATCATTAATAAAATACATTTTAAAGCGCTCCATTGAGCTGAAATTTTATATACATGATTATTTTGGATTATAATATAGTAATTTAATTATAATTAATAAAAATTAATGGATTGAAACTAATTATTCAAAGAATTACAAATTCAGCCACGTTGACATTATTTTTGGCAACTTAGCGATCCTTTTGGCGACTTGTGTCAAAACTTTAAAATATTTTTTCTCATGTCTTAAAGCATTCAGTTGAACTGAAATTTTATATACACGTTTAATAATGTATAATGTTTTGGAAAACAGCACGATACTTAAATGATAATTAATAAAAATCAATTACCACTTAATGTTGCGATTCTGTCATATGTATATTAATTGTAACTATTTAATAAAAAGTAGCTAAAATATAAAATTTGTCTTTGTTGATCTAAGTAGGAATTGACTTAATTTTTTTTATATTACTTTGTTTTAAAAATGCACGTCATACGCTGGATTTTATGGTACATATAATTTAATGAAGTATTTCAAATCAAGAGTGTTTGTACTTTATTTGTGTGCTCAGAATCTTTAATTGCATTAAAAAAATATTACTTGAGATTTGGTTTGTTTGAATAAAAACATCGCTGTAGAAGTAAGCCAGAACTACTTGAATTAAATCTCTTAATGCTGAATCACATTCAAGCGAACAGGTGGCAGATAAGTTACTCTTCATTCACTTCCGCAGTGGCGTAACTTACTCCCCCGCAACCCCCCGCCTTGCGGGGAACCAAGGATTCCAGGGGACCCAAAACCTGACTTTTTAGGGGGGGCGTAATATTCTCCGTTACGACAATGCACTTCCGTATGAAATATTTCGAAGTTAAAATATATCATAAATATTTTACGCATTATTTTTGCGTGCAAAATTTAACCATTTAATTGAACTCTGGTTCTATATTTAGTAATCAGTATTAATGGAGATTAAGATTAACAAATTATTCTTACGATATTAAAGATATTAGAATGCTAACATTTTCAGAAGTTCTGCATTTAAAATCATCTGTCAAATTATATGGTACAATTTTTCTCTCCCTCTATTGTTAAACTTCTAATAAATCTAAATACTAATTATCATTACAAGAATATAAATATTTTTCTTCTTCTAATGGGGCTCGCGCATTGGTATTTTTAACCTTTGCAGACCTAATACATTCCCCAGGAGCTGGTATCACTTTTTAACGCGGCACCATGTAGGCGATATCAATCGCCGCAATTAATTTTGACGCCCAGTTTCCTCCCCAGTGGGAGGTACCTGAGCTCTGACGATCCGAACCTGAACAAAGGTTTAATTTTGCTGAGAGCAACCAAGTAATATAAATATAAAAAAATATGTCACGTATAATAAGAGTGAGATTGGTTCGTTTGAATCGGCACGAGGTGCACAAATCTAGTAACATAAAATCTAGATGTATCAGGAGAGATTAATGTTTTTTGGAGAAAAAAATTATGTTATTTTAATTAGTCGTAAGTAACAGGGTAATACATTCCGATCAGAAAAAGAAGACATGTATTATACATGTAAAGCAATGCTTCTCAAACTTTCACTACTGGCGACCCAATATTCAATCATAATTTTCATCGCGCCCCCCTCCATACAGCACAACAATGTATTGAATTCAATAAAACTATATTTGACGCAAAATCTACAATATGGCTTTAACCTCTTAAGTGCCACCAACGTATATAAATGTCTCTCTCAGCCAAAGCGTTAATTGTCTGAGACGTATATATACGCCTTTTCAAAGTACGATATTTTCTGTGCATTGTTATCCATAAATTATTCCGGAAGCTTTGGAGTGCAATAAAATGACCTTGACAGTGTTTGCGAAGTATTTACTTGTTTCAGAGTATTTGCTCTTATTAATTCCTTTTCTCACCCTCCAATACTTCACTTACGCGTGCCTACGTAGACAACGGCGAGATTGGAGATCGAATCACGTAACTTTTAATCGGCAGTTAAGGAATTAATTTTAAACAGTACAAATTATGAAGACAAATATCAATTTTTGGATATAATTTTTATATGACAAGCCCATGGGTCACTGGTAATTATTTAACTTGTTCTTAACTTATCATTGTTAAATTAGTTATAAAATACATTGTGCAGTACTGATTCATTTATATATATATAAGTGTGTTATATGAGTGTAAATGCGTATTTTATTTATTATTTCAATGTATTTTGCTTGTTTATCTTCTATAAATTAATAATTTTCTTAAATAATCTTTTGTTTTCGACTTTTCAATATGCTCGCGCCCCTTTCGTAGAGTTATGACGACCCCTTGGGGGTCGCGCCCCACACTTTGAGAAACACTGATGTAAAGACAAAAAAAAAGGAAGGTTTTTGAGGAATATGTAATATTGTCGTTGTCAACTTAATATCTGCTATATGCAAAAAGTATAATTTTGAGATTTGAGATATTTCTATTAGACAATATATTTTGGCTGATGCACATTGCAAAATTTTTTTAGCTATCTAGTTCACCGTGTAATGCTTAGAGTCACATAAAAGTCTTGTTATATGAGAATTTGATTAGTAAAAACTAGTCATAATAGTCAAAATGTCTAAAACTCCAAAAAATTGCACATAGCAGATATTGGTTTGACAACAAGAATATGCGATTTTATGACATACCCCAAATTCCAGTGAGGTAATTATTAAGAAAATGTAGAATGTTTTTCATCGCTATTTTGGACAGATGAATAAAAATTATGCACTGGAGTGGATGAATCTGTTAAAAATTTATATATTAGTTGCAAAAAATATATACAATACTAAATTGTACAAGAAAAATGAACTTTTCCCTGTGACAAAATATGGAATATTTTTAGCATTTTAAATTTAATATTAAAATAATGTAATTTAAAAAAATTTGCAATAAATCTTTGTTCTTCAAACAGAAATTGAACTACTTTCGATTGGAAATAATACAAATAATGGCGTTAATTCTTGATCTTTACATCTGCTATTCGGAAATCGGGTATAAGTCTAGTTTGACCCCCTTTTACAATTTTAGGGGGAAAGGTATATATTGTTGTATCTATCAAAAAAACTTTTTTCACATTCCTCAGGTGTCAGATTTTCTGTTGGAATTTCAGTGCGATATTTTTTCACAACAGCTGCTAAATTCACAAATATTTCCTCGCAAACACTTCGACATTATATTGTGACTATCATTTTGTACATGTGTACAGGTGTGTCTATCGTTTTTTTTTTATCATTATCCCAAAAAATATCGTGTACTATCAGCTGGAGAAGGCGTTATCTTATACTGAAGTTACTGCTTGAATCGACTAGATCATTTCGCATCATTCACACCTCGTAAAATGTTCATATAATTCTCATATGCAACAGCTTCTTACAACTTAAGGATCCTGTTTATAAGTCATTTTAAATTTGTCAATATAATGTTAATTTGGTAATATTTCTACTTTTGCCCTCTAATCTACATTATTATATTTATTTGAAATAACAGTGAGTATCCGTGTAAGAGGAAAAAAATAATGAAGATCTTTTAAAAGTCAAATTGTTTCTCCAATTTTGAAAAGGGGGTTCAAAAATACATTTTCTCTTACAATGAGCCTCGAGTGAATGAGTGAATATTAACGTCGCTCAGTTCAGTTATACGAGGGCTTTTAGCAACGAGTAGCTGAATTTTGACATAATTTTGAATTATGGTCAAGTGACGAGGACGACACCTGAGCTGGCACTCCCTCCCTCTCCTAACTACCATAACATACCAACGGGAGGGCGTTTGAACTCTCGACAGATTTAACGTGGATCACTCCCCTACATGGCGGGTCTTTAGTGGTACTGGGCTCGAACTCATGACATGCCAGTCATGATCCAATACTTTGACCACCAGGCTACCGCGGCCTACGATGATCCGCACTTAAGATCACAAAACTAGATTAAAAAATAGTAAATAAAGATTATAGAGCGTTGGAGGGCTAAGATTGTGACTGGTCTATTCGCGTTCGTTTAAATACTAATCCTCTTGGGAAATATTGGATCTTTAAAAGTATTATATTATAAAGCTTCCTCCCGAAGAAGAAGATGTGATTATGCAAATTAAGATTTGTATATAAAGTTTAAGCTTTCAGGTTAGAGAGGAGGTTAGACTGCTAACAGGGATAAATTAAACTTGAAGTGAGGCGTGGATATTTCGTAGCTGATCATTGTAATATTAAAGTTGACTATTTGTCAACTAGGAATCAAAGTAGATTAGGTGGCTAAGAATTAGAAGCTATGGCTTAAACGTAAGTGATCTGATTATTTAGTCTTCTCGTATCGCACATACCTCGATATTGCTTTCCACATTTGGCATTCGGTTGCATCTCTTACTTTGGTCAATGGGTTCAATCCATATGACGTCATAGTCACATGATGGTGAAAGCCACGTGATTCTAGCCAATCAATTCAAAAACTCATGCGACGTCATAGTCACACGATAAAAACTATTTAGTATTTCTAGCTAATCAGTTCACGCGCTCCGGTGTTGCCAAGTTTTGCTCTTTGCAGGAACTGTCTCTTAAAAAGTACATTGTATACAAAATGCATTTTATTTAAAAGTATAAACATAAAATATAATTTTTTTTTAGTTTAAAAAAAATCTTTTTGAAGAATTTTTTTTCCTAACGTTTAAACATTTTTACCCAAATATGAAATTTGAAATTTTATCCGAGTTTTACAAATAGAACAACAAGTATTAGGCCTAGGCCAAGACATGGACAACGGTCATCCCATAATAATTCATTCTTACCACTTTTACTAGTTGACATGCAGTTTCAAATTCCCTGTTTTTCGGAGAATATGTGGGGGAATAGTATATGACCATTAAAATTGTCCGGATCATGATTTTATTAAGACAGAGTGGAGAACGAAATGAAGCCCTGGACCCAGTTGACCCATGCTTTATGTCGTCCCTGGGTAGTCGTAGTCGAGTGGTCATCGTCACGAAGTCGTTGATGGAGTGTCATAAGTTCAAGTCCTCGTACATCTGTAAGATCCGCCGTGTATAGGGGCTGATACACGCAAAATCTGTCTAGGCCGCTTCTTACGTTGGAGTATGGTGGATGTTTGGAGAGGGGGATATCCGCTAAAATGCCGTCACTTGAATTGCGAGGTCTGTTGCAATAGTCCTTGCGTTGATTTAGAAAATGACGTTAAAAAAATGAAATCTCACTCACACATTTATATACAAGCCTAACTTCGTTAACACGTGATCTTTACCTATATATATATAAATGGATGTTTGTAGAAATGACCTTGCTTCAATGTAACACCGTTCAACTGATCACTATAAAAATTGGCAAGTATATGTTTTTGTGTGTGGAGAAGATTTTTCTGCTATCTCCTTTGTTGCAGCTCCCCAGCAAGGGCACTACAGCATATCAACATCTGCATCGTCCAATCAATCTCCAAGTCACCAACATGGTCTCCAAAATTGATGCCAACTTGGCACTATCGCCAACGTTTCACTATGTTTCTATTGAATCGCCATTATAATGTAAGGAACGGCACTGTTTGCGAATATTACAATTTTAACAAAAATAAATACAACAGAAATTAATATTAACGTATTACACATCCATATATAAATTATTTACATTATTTCGAGCGTTCATTACACAAAATTTGTAACAACGTGTTACTTTTGCTGAGCAGAGATCGCGGCTTAGGACGGTCTTTTCAAAATTCGCCCCACAAGAGAGTTATGGGGCGTTATAAATTTTTTGTATAATAGGTCCTTTTCATCAGCTATTAGATCTACAGACTTAAAATTTAATAAATATGGTTTTTTTTTTTTGTTCAGCTGAGGCATGAGAAAAGCATTTTTTTGTTGTTTAAATTGCAATTTACTTAAAATTAACATTTTAAAAACATTTTTATCCTTAAATCTGTATTGTTTAATTTTTCAATTCACCCGTGCGCGCGAAGAACGGGTTTACCAGTTAGTATTATATAAATTTATAATTACATGAGTACAGAAATAAACTTAAAAAGATAATTTTTAAGAATTTACGTTCCAGTATTGAGCAGTAAAATTGAAGTCTAAAAAGGAGACTGACTGCGTTCGGAACTGTGATTTTTCGAAAGTGCATAAAAGAATATTTATTTTTATTTATTTTATTTTATTTTTAGTGTTAGTTGAATAAAAATTTACAAATAATTGTTTAAGAATATCACGCCAATCAAAAATTATTTAAGTACATTTTTTTGGGGGGGAATGAAAAAAGAAAGTGACATATGTTCAAAATATTTTCCTGTTATGAAAAATGCTACTAGAATTATAATATTCCGCCAATACATAGTTAAGACTTCTCTACAAAGACTGAACTAAAATTTTTGAAAAATTCATTTCATTTTCAGAGTTAAGATCAATTGAAGTAATATAATCAATGTTTTTTTGTTAAAATTTCTCTATTATGATATATTAAAATACAAATAAATCCCCCCCACTCTTAAGTTATATTTCTCAAATTCCAGCTCTGTGCAGAAGCCTTAGCTGTATCTAGGCAAAATATTAACATTGTAGAAATATTTTTATAAAAAAAGTGTTGAATGTGTTATTTTTTCTGAATTTTTTCCAAAAACATGACTTTTAAATGATATATATGTATACTCTAATTCAACGGGCACTATATATATATATATATATATTCGTTTATACTCTTTTTTAAAATTATGATCCCAAACATAGTCCGTAGGGATTGAGATACCGGTATTTTGAGCCATTTGTACAAATTTTGTAATTACCGGTATTGACAAGTTTAAATATCGTTTTTTTCGGTATTAACTAGAATTTTTTGAAATTGTCTCCACTATATTCAGGGATCAGCAACAAAGCAAAATAGTATACCTTTTTATTTTTGTCTCCATAACGGTCGAAATTAATTAGACTGTGAACATAAAGTTGCATCGTACAATGAAAAAAAATGATAAAATATAAAAAGTATAAGAAATTTCAACAAACCAAAATACAATACAGTAGTCAGCTATATCCAAAACCATCCGACGAGAAATCGATTTATTTGAAGATGTGTGAGGGATTTAGAAATAAATACTTGGCAAAGTATATCGCGCATTGCTAACAGTACAATCAACTAGCATAGATGCCGAAAGGTGCCATAGGTGCCACAGGTGCCGAGATGCGTTTTCGACAGCTAGTAATTTTTTGCACAAAATTAAGTTCCAGGCTTAGTGACACTACAGGGGCTGCGGTAGCCCAGTGGTTAAGGTATCGGACCATGGCAGGAATGTCATGAGTTCGAGCCCAATACCACTGAAGACCCGCCGTGTAGGCCAGCGATGCACGTTAAATCTGTCGAGAGCTGAAACGTCCTCCCGTTGGTGTGGTAGTTAGGAGAGGGGGGTGCCAGCTCAGGTGTCGTCCACGTCACTTGACCATGGTTCAAAATTACGTGGTCCGTCGCCAAAAGCCCTCGTGTAGCTGAACAGTGCGACGTTAATATTCACTTAAACTCTTAGTGACACTACAATTGATGTATTATGATTTTTAAGGTAACATTTCAAAAATTTATAATAGTTCCAAAGACTGAATAGTGATATTTACACTTTTTTGTGATTTAAATAAATAAGATGTTCCTTCACTTTTTATGATTCTTTGTGTACTGTTAAAATTTATAAGTTACAAATAATTTTTTTGTGATATTTACACTCTCTAATAAAACTGGCAAATCAAACAGAGACAAACCTGTGTTTTCCTTCTTTTTCTGAAATTTCTACTCCCGGTATTAAGATCTAAAGAATATCGAACATCGGTATTGAACTTTTGGTCTGATATTGAAATCCTTAGTAGTCAGTCATCTTAGGAGTAAACATGTTAAGACATGTAACCCCTCGTTCAGAATTTGTTAAAGATAATATTATAGATTTGTTTTATTTAAAATCGTAATTTCCTGTCATATGATAAAACCGAGAGAAAACTTTTTGGAAAGATTAGAGCAATTTCCAGATAATGAATTCGGTTGGATACTAAATCCATTTCTGTTTTGATATATTTTTATTCCAATATCCCTTTTTAAATAAAAAAGAACAATTAATTTATGTTCCAAGCAACTGACACACTTTATTCAGTTTAAGTTTCTAACTTGCCAAAATGTTTTTTTAAGGCTGTTTTCGGTTATGTTAAAGAATAGGACCCGAATTAGGTAAATTTTTTCAGATATAAAAGAAATGAAAAATCAATATGATATTCTGGCTTCATTGTCCCTTAGAGCAGTGCTCCGCAACCTTTTTATCGCTGCGGACCGGTCAACTTTTGATAATTTTACCGCGGCCCGCTGAGGGTGGGACACATTGATTGTTTATATTTCAGATTGTTTTGGTTTGACAATTTTAATTTAGTTACATTTAAATATGCCTTCAGAATAAAATATAGTTACACCAAAAATGAATAAAAGTGATTTATAACGTGGAATATAAAGAGATTTCCGCAAAAAGTTGCACAAATCCGAGAGAAATGCACCACTTTAAATAACATGGCAATAGTTTAATGTTCTTTAGGCGGCCCGGCACCATTTGATCCATGGACCGGTACCAGTCCGTGGACCGGGGGTTGCGGATCACACTGCCTTAGAGAACAACATATTTTACCATTCTTCACTTTATTGACGGAGTTGAGCCATTTCTTTTGGTATAAAATGTGTTTCGCGTTTTTTCTCCCATACCGTAATGTTAACCCGCGGTCACTCGCGTCTGTTTTTGCTACCGTCGTTACTCGCGGGGTGTAGAGAACACCCCCAAACTTGTAACACGTGTATTTAATTATGAAAATAAAATTAAGTCATTATGATACATATTTATAAAGTACAAGATGTTTTTTGTATTATACAAATAAAGTTATTAAATTTATTACATATAAATGAGACTAACATTAATTTAAACTAAACATACAAAATTTTCATTTTAAAACTCATAATTTTATATTTTTTGTTAAATCAGTATATATAAAACGTATATACTAGTAATAAATATACTTTATAATTAATGAGATAATGATAGTAGAAAGTAGAAAAATAATATTTTAATCATTTTCCAAATATTCAGAGCAGACTGTATACAAATGCTCAACTTCTCGCGGGATTTCTCAGCCCCCAGATAAACTTTTGAAGATCATTACATTCCAATCGTTCGAGAAAGAGGGATTGCATCAGGCCTGAAGGTTCAATGACCTAAAATGTGCAGCTACAGCAAAAATCATGATTCTGCACATTCTTTTTAGAATCCTGGAAGGATTTTCTTGTTGCTGGGGTTTACAGAACACCCCGCGCGAGTGATCGCGGGTTAAATGAGCTGTCCTTTCACGTGTTAAAATGAAAAAAAAAAAATAATAATTCTCAAGGAATATTTTGAAATTTTAGAAACGCTATATTGTTAATAGATGTATGAGTTATAATGTTGCAAATTTTCATGAAAATTGAGGCATTTTTCTGTCTGAAAATGTGCTCCGCGTTTAGTTCAGGCTCTCGTACTTTTGCCGAAAACAGTGTTAATAGATTGATACGAATGCGCCGAGTACGGTTAAGGTATCCGACTACGTTCGGAGCCGTGATTTTAAAAAGGTGCATAAATGGATAATTTTCATGATATTTAGTATCACTTAGATTAGAATACATGTATAAAATTGTCTTAAGGACATTTTGACAAAAAAATTTATTTAAATACAATATTTCGGCAAAAGATTAACTTAAAATAACCTTTCTTCAAAATGTTCTCCTTTTGTGAAAAATGCTTCTATTATAATAATATTTTGCCTGTATATAGATTAGATCTCTGTACAGAGGCTCAACTAAGATTTTTGAAAAATTCACATTATTTTTAGAGTTACAACCAATTTAAATAATTATCGGTGTTTTTTTTCTTAAAATTTCTCCCCTCTGTTGTCGCAAAACATGGATAAACCCACTTCTGAGTCATATATTTCAAAAATTCTAGTTGAGCCTCTGTATAAATGTCTGAGCTATATACAGGCAAAATATTACTATAATAGAAGCATTTTTCACAAAAGGAGACTATTTTGAAAATGGGTCATTCTATGTTCATTTTTTGTCAAAATATTGTACTTAAATAATTTTTGATTGTCATAATATTCTTAAAAATATTTTATATACGTTTTCTAATCTAAGTGACACTAAAATCATAAATATTATACATTTATACGCTTTTGCAAAATCACGGTTCCGAACGTAGTCGGATACCTTAAAGAAAAAAAAACAATTAATATTTTGATTCAGTGCTTCACCTTTCTTTCAATAGATTTTCCAAAATTAATTATCATTTAAATAAAATACAGATTTCTGTTAGATCTAGAACCTTACTTATGACTTGCGATTTCCAATACAGAAGCGAGCATAGAAGAAAATGTATATGAGAACATTGGATTCTTATGATGTAAATATATTTAAAAATAGTTTTCATAAAAAAAAAAAAGTTTACATAAGCATAAATAAAGCCATTCCTTCTAAAAAATATGTCGTGCCGCTGAAGATCTGACTTATAGAAGGAGCTGATGCAGTTAAATTTGCCGAGGCTCAAACGTCCTCCCTTTGGTGTGGTGTGGAAGTTCGTAGAGGGAGATACCA
The DNA here is from genome assembly GCA_019973955.1 of Trichonephila inaurata madagascariensis. NCBI lineage: Eukaryota > Metazoa > Arthropoda > Arachnida > Araneae > Nephilidae > Trichonephila > Trichonephila inaurata. Next base: position 141,894 of record BMAV01026314.1, on the reverse strand, counting down.
GCTCAGGTGTCCTCGTCACATGACCCTGGTTCAAGATTACGAGTTCCATCACCAATAGCCTTGGTGTAGCTAAAAAGTGTAACGTTAATATAACTTTCATTCACTCACAAAACTGCACGTTTTTTATCCAGATATTTAATAAGAGAAACAAATACAAGGTCCCTTAATTTCACGGAAGACGAGAAGATTTTAAAAATTAATAATGAAAAGTATGTTGTTAAACAGGGGTCACGACAATATTTTAAGTAAAATGAGGATCTGGTAATGGAAATAATTTACGTTCTTATGGTGTACTGTGCCAGCGAAATATTTTTGAAGTGGTAACTTTTTTATAGGCGCGTTTTGCTAAAGAATGTGAACTTGAGTTGCGCGTTTGTGAAGTTCATTCGGCTTTTTCGCCTTTAGTCGGAAATCATGCCCGGACAAGGTCGTTAAGGTATCCGGACTTCGTTCGGAACCGTGATTTTACAAAAGCGTATAAAGGAATAATATGTATGATATTTAGTGTCACTTATATATATATATATATATAAGATTAGAAAATGTATTTAAAATTGTTTTAAGAATATTATTACAATAAAAATTATTTAAGTACAGTATTTTGACAAAAAATGAACATAGAATGATCCATTTTCAAAATATTCTCCTTTTGTGAAAAATGGTTCTATTATAATAATATTTTGCCTGTCTATAGCTCAGACCTCTGCACAGAGGCTCGACTAGAATTTTTGAAATACATAACTTAGAAGTGGGTTTCTCCATGTTTTACGACAACAGAGGGGAGTAATTTTAAGAAAAAACGCCGGTAATTATTTCAGTTGGTTGTAATTTTGAAAATCATATGAATTTTTTTAAAAAAAAAAATAGTTCAGACTCTCTGGAGAATTCTTTACTTTATAGAAGCACACGCACACACACACAAAAAATTATTATTTTAGAAGCATTTCTTATAAAGTTATTCTAAGTTACTTTTTTTTGCCAAAATATTGTATTTAAATAAATTTTTTTGACAAAATGTTCTTTAAACAATTTTATACATGTATTCTAATCTAAGTGACACTAAATATCATAAAAATTATCCATTTATGCGCTTTTTTAAAATCACGGTTCCGAACGTAGTCGGATACCTTAATATTCAATAGTTCGGGATATATATGTCGCAGGGAAATGATGAAATTAGGGCTTTCGTCAAATCCCTAAATAAGATGATCAATTCACGCAAGATGTAAAATAACGTCTGTGTTTGATGTCTTTTCCCTATTGTAAGTAAGTGAATTAGTTAAATCCCCAAACTGTTTTAGTGAAATGATGAAATAAAAAAAAAAAATGCCACTTTTTTGGTGCTAGGGGACTGATATTTGGGAGATCGTAATACCTTTTGTTATGGTTAGGATCTGCTGGGATGCATCCCGGTGCATTCCCACCCCTCTACAGCTTTTTGACCAATCTCTCGACACTCGAGCCTCACAGTCCATTCGGACTTGGCTCATTCGATCCCTCTCTAACTGTTCTTCCAGTTTTTATAATTTCATGCTCATAGGGCTGTTCCTTACATATTTTTTTTAATTGTTTAAAGCTTTTTTAAATTTTTAAAATTTATTTAAATCCCTAATATCTTGGCTCCTGTTTGAGTCTCGGACTTGAGATTTGAACCAACTGTTCCACTCGTCGAGACCCATCCAGTCATATACTTGTCACCCATTGGGTAGGCATGGGAAAGCTAAGCACTAAATATCATGCTCCCATGTTAATCTATGGGAGTTCTGAAAAATTCCTCCTCCCCTCAGAATTGAGCTTGGACTTGATTTTTGGAGATTCCGCCTGATTTTCCTGTATGCTTGAGCTTTAAGTGGAATTGGCCCCTTCAGTCTTCCCCTCCACAGGGCTTCCACCATTAATAACTTGAATCCTATTTTACTCTTGGTCGACCAGCCGGCTGGATTCGATTGTTCCTATGGCTCTTCAAATACGTAATTTTATCCCAATAGCCCCATTCCTTCTCCCCATTCCACGTTTTTAAACAATTTTAAAATTTTAATTTTTTAAATTCCCTATAGCTACGAGGAATTTTGACCTGTAGTATGGTTCAGAAATACAAGGGCTTGACCTCCCAGGTATCTTCCCCCCGGACAGCATTTTGACAATATTTTAAAATAACGCCTCTTCAATGTCATTTCCATGATGAAAGTAAGTGATTTTATCAAACACTGAACTGTTTCAGTGAAATGATGAAGTGAGCTAGTCAGGATTTGCATTGGCAAAATGCTGTTAAGGGGGACAACTGGGAGGTTGAGTCCTTTACTTCGGCCATACGGGTCAAAATCCTCGTTATGGGAATTAAAATTTAAAAATTGTTTAAAACGAAAATGGGGAAGGAATGGGCTATTGGGATAAAATTGGGTTGAAGAGCTCGGGAAGACATGAACCCAGCCGGTCTCAAGTTAGCATAGGGATTCAAGTTATTAAGGGGAATCCCTGAGGGGAGCACCGGAGGGGCAATTCTACGAAGCTCGCGCATACATTATGGCGGCCCAAAAAATCAAGTCTCAAGCTCACTCCGGGGTAATCCACCCCCATAGATTAACATGGGAGCATGATATTTAGTGTAACTTGCCCCTGGGAAAGTCAAGTATATGACTGGAGGGTCTCGACGAGTGAACATTTTCAAATCTCACCCGAACCCAAAAAGGACCAAAGATATTATGAATTAATAAATTTTAAAATTTTAAAAGTTTAAAACAAATTAAAAATTATGAAAGGAATAGCCTAAGACAAAAATTTTAAAACTGGAAGAGCAGTTAGAGAGGGAATAAGCCAGGTCCAATGGACTGTGGCTCGGTGTCTTGAGATTGGCCAAAAGCTTTTTAGGGGGTGGGGGTGCACCGGGAATTCCAGCGATCAACCAAAAAAAAGTTATTAGATCTCAAATATCAGTCCCCAACCAAAAATGCATTTTTTATTTCATCATTTCACTAAAACAGCTCGGGGATTTAATTAATTCACTTACTTACAACAGGGAAAAGACATCAAACAGACGTTATTTTACATCTTGCGTGTATTTATTATCTCCTTTAGGGATTTGACGTAAGCCTTAATATTTCATCGTTTCCCTGCGACATACACACCCCTAAAATGAAACCACGTGACCAAAGGAGAGACCTTTTCCCCTGTTTTCGAGAAGTATCCAGTCTTCCATCTTGTATGCTTATACAGTTTGTTCATCTTCCCACGTGTATCTATTACTCAAGATATATCAGTAGGAATAACAAAAAAGAAAGGTACGATATTTATATTTTTGTATAACTTTATTATTTTTGTGTCATTATTGATTGTTTATAAATTTAAGATATATATATATATATATACATACTTGAGAAATTAGTGTGTGTGTTTTTTTTTTTATTTTGCCAAATCTTCATTATCTTAAAAATATTAAAAGTTTTATTAATAACTTAACCTAAAGCTGCACACATTTTATAATAATGCATCGTTATTGTTTTGTGCCCAACTGCTCATCTAATAAACTTCTTAACCATACGTTTCGGTTTTTTTTGTTTGTTTCCTAAAAGATGAACAGTTGTTGCAAATTTAAAAAGAGACAATTCTTAAGGAATTTAAAAATAAATTAGATAATATTTCAATAGAAGAGTATTAAGTTTTAATGTACATAGCGGGTTATTGCCTTCGTAACATAAAATTCGAATGCTCCGATTACAAATATATATTTGTTATAGATAAAAAAAAGTCAATTTCGGATCATCTGGATAGTCATCTGGATAGAGGAGGTTTAAAATTACCACAGATATTGTTATGAAAGTCATTTCAACGTAGCATTTTATTTTTAATTTGTATATCGAAAAGAGATTCGAGTTAAAATATCTTAAAGTTGATTACCAATTATCTTGCTTTACAAGCACAACAGAAGCTTATCTGGAATTTCTTTTTTTTTTAGATATTTAAGTAATTTTGAATCTAAAGTATTTTTATAACTTATTTCAGCTACCATAAACCAATTATTTTTTTCTTAGAATACAATTAATTCACAAACATGATTGTATATTTCGCAAGAAATATTTGTAAAGACACATGAATAAAAATAATTTTATATGACCATCCTCTTGTCTCCTTGTTTTGTATTCACCAGACTAATTCCTGAAATAACAGTACAAATTTTGAAGTTATCATTTCTTGTGGTCATTAACATTACACTCTTTTCTTATTGCTCCCGTTTTATTATTTACCGAAAAACAGTGCTTCTCTTTACCAACAGGTGTCGCTGATGAAGTCTCTGCTACCCGTTCATTCGCTCAACTCTTTAAAAAGCGTGTATCGGTCGCCAATGGCAACGTGATGTCATCAGTGACGTCTAGGCCTGATGCGTGAGATGGGAAGCGCAGTACCGGAGCAACTAGTAATTGCAATGTAAGCTGCGAATTGGGTACGTCGCAAAAATCGGTCCGATATTCGTGATCCATACGCGGGTTTGTTGTTTGCTTTTTGACCACCTGTGGATTTCGTCCCGTAACCTGAGCCTTAAGTATCCGAAAAGAGGTTCCCATGATCGTCTATTAATTTTTAAAGATCGAGTTGAACGTTATTTAACAAGTTTTTTCACCGCCAATTTGCGATTGGATTTCTGTTTTCTGTTTTATTTTTCCCCTTTTTTTTTCTTTCCTTAATGAGTGAGTGGGTAACCTTGTAAGTGCGTCGTACAGTTTCGCTGTGCATCTTGCCTGTGTGTAAAGTGACCATTGATTTTTTTCTTTGCGGGATCCACAAAAAACATCAGGTTTTTTTCCGTCGGAAATGTGTATGCGGCCTTTCTCGGCATGTTTTTTGCCTACCAAGTGCGTATGTGAGGATATGTTACGTAATCGCCGCCAGTTGAAAACAGAGCTGCAGGATCGTTGCCCAACTACCTACTAGTCCACGTTGTACAACTTATAAAGAATTTAAAACTTTTTTGATTTTTTGTGCTCAAATTCCATCTTAAAGGTAACTCATTCTTTTTTATTCAAAATTTTATTTCAAATACGAATTGCCATTAGTATTTAACTGGAAAATTGTGCGTTTTATTTCGTATTTGTATTCGAAAAAAAAAAGAACGTTTTTTGAGAATGTTTTTGCTACATCTTACAACCTTCATCTATTTAAGGCTCCTCGACTTCGAACAAAACTGACGATTGATCTCTCTCTCCATGTGATTTACCACAAAATCGAAACTGGACATTTTTTCGAAATCAAATTAATTTATTCTTGACGACTGTTTTTCACTCAACTGTTCAAAGTGGATTACCACGGACTACACAACATGGATCCCCTGGACATAGATTCGAACTTTGAACCTCAAATAAGGGCCCGGTCGAACACATGGCCCTTGCCGAGACCAGACAATTTCATGGAACCGGACAGCGATGATAAGGGAGTGCTTCCGGTCCACCTGCAAGGTCACAACATGACAGGGGGTCTTGACCCGACCCCTAAAAAGAATTCCTCCAGGCGAAATGCTTGGGGTAATATGTCTTACGCAGATCTCATTACACAGGCTATACAGAGCTCTCAAGAAAAGAGGCTAACTCTGGCTCAGATATATGAGTGGATGGTACAGAATGTTACCTACTTTAAAGATAAAGGAGATAGCAACAGCTCTGCTGGATGGAAGGTAAGACTTATTCAATTTTTACATTTTATCCGTTTTTGTTCTAGTTCCAGAATATTTCAATTTTTGAAAAAACATTTTTCGTCAAACCGTAATAAATTTTGATATGAACGTTTGTTGGTATACGTTTAAGAGTTAACTTATCAAAATTCGTTGGATAATTAGGTTCCTGGAATTAAAATAAACCGATTATTCAAATGTTTGAAGAAAAATATCGATTTTTTTTTTTCGAAAACGATAATAAACGAATTGAACATTTAAATTAATGTGTAAAAGATTTTTGAGCCATTCTTTACACATATTTGAACTTGTGTTAAATCAATACTTAATTTACCTTAATGGATTTACGCTTGTTGTACAAGAGCATTGTAAAGAAAAAAATGTAATGTGTACTTCTTCAAAAGGAGAGTGACAGTTTAGGTGCTGTGATCGACACTTGATCGTGAGAGATTTAAAATTATTGAGTAAGTCGCTCTAATAACACGTAACCATTAATAACTTATGTGTTGCTACTAAGTTCGATGTTCATTAACAATAAACAATTTTTTTCTGTTCAATAATTTTGCTAAAACATTCGAGTTAAAATTTTAAATTCCATTATAATTATTGCGATAAAAGTATTTAAAAAATGTGGAGAATGAGAGCAATTTAAGCATTTGGTGTTTTTCGTTCTGTATAATTTCGTTATAAGCTTTAATACTAAATATTTATTTAGTAGGGTCATCTTAGTGTAACATAAATTATTATATATGTACATATAATGAAATACCATCACGACTCTAATTAAAATATTATCAATATATTATTTTTTTTTTTCGAACCATCTACGAATTCAGGGGTTTGTATCCATACGATATGATTTTGTAGGAAATTTCATTTAAACCTCGTGGTGGGACAAGCATATAAACTCATTATCATGTTATTAGGACATCAATTATGTATCAGTTAAATCAGGATAGTCAAGTTTGGTTTATAAGCAACACCTGCATCAATTCATGAAAAAAGCATATATGATCTTCCATTAATTGTAATTTTATGTTTTAATTTGATTTTTTGGAATATTAACCAAAAATCACGTTATGGGACAGTATTGTAAAGCAGGGATCATTTTTTTCTTCCGGGACAATTTACATATGTTAGCTTTTTCACGCGGGCTGCAGCATGAGGATTAAT
>BMAV01026314.1:107882-120684 GCA_019973955.1 Trichonephila inaurata madagascariensis | reverse complement strand
ATTGTTTTCATTATTTTTCATGTATACAGCCATAGATAATATAATAATGTTTATATAATATAATAATGCAATGAACAAAAAATGTGTAAAATATTACAGTTGCCATTTTCTTGAAAATTACGGTGTGTTCCTATTGAATTGATCTTTCGTTACTCATTGTTGAAATTTGATAGTGCTGTCATTCGCAAGCGATTAAGTACACATTGTCCTTTATCTTTACCGTCCTGAATATTTTTTTTAAACTTTAAAAATCATCTCTGACTGCCTCTTGCTTTTTGGTCACTCCAATTAGAAAAAGAGGAGGAGAAACACAGAGAATCATTTACCATCCATAGTAAAGGATAGTAAAGTAATTTACTATAGTAAAATCAAATGTAACTGTTTGACAGAACATAAATCTATTTTAATTTAAAGAACATTTCTATTATTAAAAAGGATTTATTTTAAAAACAAGAACAGGTAAATACATTGTATATATATCAGTAGCTCACACAAGAATTTTTCAAGGGGTGGGGGTTCCGGGATCGAAAGTTCACCAATCTTGTATCATGTTCCTTTTGATTTTGTCGATTTTTAGAAGCAAAACACAGTAAAAACTAATTATTGAATAAATAATTAGTGTTAATTAATAAAATTAATCATTAAAATAACAAATACTTAATTAACTTTTACATACTATATACTTAGAATTATAATCAATCGGACAAAAATCAAGGGCTGGGGGGGGGGGGTGTCCGGACCCCCAGGACCCCTCCGTTGTGTGCGCCTCTGATATATATAAATTTCCTTTCAAACATAAATTTCAAAATGAAAAAAACTTTAAAAATCTGATATTTAAAATTTTTTTAAAAAGAGTCGGCGGCCGCAATTTACGTACTGGCGGGCCACGTGTTGGACACCCCTGACTTAGATATTGGTATCATTTCGTTGAAAGAAATTCAATTAATATTCCCGTGAATTGTTAATTATTTAATATTTCAAAAACTTGCCTAATTATTCCGNCTTTAAAAATCTGATATTTAAAATTTTTTTAAAAAGAGTCGGCGGCCGCAATTTACGTACTGGCGGGCCACGTGTTGGACACCCCTGACTTAGATATTGGTATCATTTCGTTGAAAGAAATTCAATTAATATTCCCATGAATTGTTAATTATTTAATATTTCAAAAACTTGCCTAATTATTCCGTATTTATAGTTTTTTACTCCTATAAAGTTAAAGAACGGCGACAGTGAATCTTTCATTTTTCCCTTCCCACACGGAATCAAATTTGCTCAGCTAATTATTGCTAGAGTACTTTCTGATTGTCCCCTTCTTCCATCTTCTACCCAACTTCCCTATGACGTCGTCGCTCAAAGCAACAAATTGTCAAAGAAAGAAAAAAAACTAGGAAAAAATTCTTCAGAAGTGAGAGGGGAGTGTGCGAGTAGTACGGGTATCTGGAAGACCTGACGAGGCAGAGACCGGTTTTGGGGGCATTCCCTCCTGCGGAGCCGATCGGATAGGGGGGATGGCAAGAGTAACTGGTTTCCCAATCCACAAAAAGAAGGGTACTTGCAAAAATTCCACCCTCCAGCTGTGGTCCAGATTACTTCTTGAAGAAGGTACTGCTGCAGACAATCTTGTGAAGAAGTTGAGACTCGATTCCTTGACTGCTTGGAATGGTTCGCTGGAGACGCCTGACTCCGCCCCTAAGCGTGCCTTGCCTTGCAGAAAAGAAGAATGTTCTAATGGCCATTAGGGCATTTTTTTTATCCGTTTTTCCACGCTAAGAAGTCCTCTTCCCCTCCCCTTGGGAACTATTTTGGAGTACATTTGTTTATTAACTAATAAGAACTGAAGAGAGGTTTATGAAGTCCGTTCTGGGGAGGTTGATTTTAGATATTTCAATGGAGAGCTGTATGTTTTAATGCTGGCTTTTGAGAATTTCGATGCCTTAAATAATTGTAGAAATATTTTTTAAAAATGTATGTGATTTTAAGTAGTTTAGTAATAAATTAAATATTATATTAATAAATTTTGGGAGTTTTAATTTTGAGTAAATATAGTATTTAAAAAACGCAAAATACAGGAGTGTTAAAATTAAACTAAAGGTAGAAACTGTTAGTCCAGATTATATATTGTGATTTCGCTTTGCACTTCAAGCGAGGATACAAATGGCCATTCGTTGCAAATTTTACAGACAAACATGGATCATTTTACAGCACGTATGGGTTCTACTAATCGTCAGGCCAATAGGTATTTCATTCACCATACGTAACAGCATGTTGTGGATTTACGACGATTTTCATCCTGTAGCCTTGACTCCTAGTGGAACAGGTAGCATTAGGTGTTAAGTCACAAGTGAACAGTATAGGGAATTTCAGTGAAAATAGATTGTTCTTGCTTTAAAACAACACATCTATTAGGACACCACCGTGTTAATGCATGACGGAGCAACTTGTCACGTGACAAAACGTTCAAAAACTATGATTCGGATGAATTTCATTGCAGAACATGTAAACTCGCCAACTTTTTATGATATAGGGCGGTGGACCATCCAGGTCGCCGGATCTGAAACGTTGTGTCTCCTTTCGATGGGTTTGCTGCTGAGATCCCGTATATGGAAGATGTAGCAATGAAGCGGTTGTATTCTGCCAGCCACGTTTCCCTCGTTCTTTTTGTTGCTTCGCAATAGTATGTTGTTAGCATGCTGTTCACCGACAAGGCAGGCTAATCGAATACACATGATTAATAATAAATAAAGATCTTTTTTTTTGAATACCATTGGTATTTTACTATAAATTTTATTGCAGCTCCATTTATTGGCAGAAGTTCCAACTATTAATTTGTTTCCTCTAAATCTCGTCCCCGTGATTTTCATAATATATATTTGAAGCATTGTTTGGGGCGTGTTCTGTAGAACCGGACCAATGGTCCACTAAGTATTGCCAGTTTAATTTTAACTACTCTGTTTATATACACAAAAGGCAGATTTATGATTTTGTCTACGTGGAGTACCTTTTTTATCTATCGTATTATATGTACATTGTGACGTCTTCGATTGGGGTGAACCCCACTCTGTCAATTTATCTGAAGTCACTTTATCTATTCATCCCCAAACAGATGTTGGATGACAAGTGCAGGTGGCCAAGGGGTCATTGTTTGTTGTCTGGCCTCGGACGAGCGCAGACATCTGGTCTGGAATTTACAATGGCTAAAGAATGCCGGTGTCAATAGGCATTCCTTTATGAAAGTCTTGAATAGGCGAGGCCTGTATGCAAGTCGATGCATTGAGAGTGGGGCTGTGAGGCCCAGGTGTGAGATGAATGGATGAGAATTATGGCGCCCTTGGATTCCAGACGGACGAGGAATGTGTTTGTGTTGGCCGCGCAAATGGGAGACGAAAGTGGCCCGGGGACGAGAGCAGACCTTTTTTTTGACCTGCCAATGAGGAAGACGAGGGCAGACCTTTTTCTTTTGGCCTGCCAATAAGGAAGACGAGGGGCGAATGGTGGACCCGCCCCTGGTGTTTAAAAGGGGTTAGAAACGGATGGAGAGGAAACTGAGAAGAGAAAACCTGAAGCGACTTGGGCGGAGAGAAAGGAGAGAAACGGACGGGAGAGAGACTTGGAAAAGACTTGAACGGACGGAGAGGAAAAAAACTTGGATAGAGCCCTGGAGTGAGACGGACGGAGCCCTGAATGGAAACCGAGAACCATGGAGAAAACTAGAGAGGAGCCCGGAAAAGCAAGGGATTGTCGAGTGCCTTGCGGAATAAGGATTGACCTCGAGTGAAAAAGACTGTCCGCCCGGCTTTGGCCTATTTAATGAACTTTTTAATAACAAATGAAGCTAATAAATACTATTTAAATATTAAAATATGGCTGTGACAAATTTTCTTGTGTACTAAATACTGACGTTACAACATACTATAGTACCAAAATATTGTTACAACAAGTGGTGAGTTAAGAGATGTTCTATATTTTCTATTCCAAAAGAAGAAAAACTCTCCCCTACCTTTATTTTTTAAATAGTAGAAGAATATATATATATATATATATATATAAAGTTTAATTACACGCTGCAATAAAAACTGGACATTCTTCAAAATAATTTTCATCCACACTTTCTATCCATTCTGAATCTGTCAGATCTCATCTAAAGGAAAAAGAAAAATGGCAAGTGAACACTTGGTAATCTGTTAAAAGATAAAATAGAAAAAAGAAATAAAGAAAGCGAAAAAGTATTTGACATGGAACATTTTAACCTTCCAATCAGACGCTGACCAGACAGTCAGTAGGGGATAGGGAGAGTGGTATTAAAGGGAGGAGAGAGAAGCTGGTTCACGAAGTCACAAGTTCTCCCAAGACACAAGCTACTCGTATTTGAATAGAGCTTAGTTTTCTAGGCGAGTCGATATTGTACTTTCGCCAAATTTTATGCCTCGGGGAAGATTAGAAAATGAACTACATTACCATTGTGTGATTTTTTTTTTTCAAATTTCCGTTTCATTTTTGATAAGCTATGAAAACTGAGGAATCTTATAGCGTGTTGTATAATCTATTTTTGTGGCTAATGTACTATTTCTATTATTGCATAATTTTTTAATCAGCTTGTGTTTGCACTGGGATGATATTCAGTATTTTAAAGTTAGTATGTAGAGTAAATTACGTATGTAAGAATAAAATTAATAGTTTAATTATAAATTAAGGATTATTCCAATTTTGTAAAATTTATTGGCTTTGGCGATTCAATCAATGTCTTACACCAAAAGTGCCAAACTCGCAGGCCGCATGCGGCCCACAACGAACATTTTTGCGGCCCGGCCAATACATAGGCATTCAATAATATATAATAAAACAAAACAGAAAAAAAATATATATATATATATATATCTCCCGAAAAAAAGGAAAGATAGTAGCAGAGAAGAGATGTGTCAGGACGTAAACATTAAAATTTTCTTATTCTTATAAATATGTTTACTATAATGCATTATATATTCAAAATAAACCTACATTTCTATAAATATTATTTATTTATTTATTTTTTTGCGCTTGCTTTAAGTTAAACATTGTTTGCTTGGCCCAAGCTAGCTTTTGAGTTTGACACCCTTGCTTTGCACAGTTTGAAGTCTGCTTCATAAAACTTACCCAAAGTATTGTAATTATTGGGATAATTTTGCAGTTTATTTTTCATCAATTTTATTCATAAAATCATTAAGTTAGTTCGTGAGTTTCGTTGATAAAAAAAAATATGTTAAAATATAAATAAACGATATGGAATATATTTTATGTATTATCTTTAACCTAGAGTTTATGAAATTATTAATACGTAAGATTCAGTTTTTCAAAATTTATGTATTACTTAATTTAGAATATTGCTTCTATTTAGATAAATATCATTCACACGCATTCCGACATAAATTAAATACATTAAATGCTTTACAAGAATGCATGTAAATTGATGAACTTTAAAAAATGCCAATTTGATAATATTGTGTTATTAATTTATCTAAATGTGTCGATGTAAAGAGTCTTGCAATTATTTCTCATTTTATCATGTTTTGTTGAAATTATTTACAAAATATTAAAATATGTTTGGGATGGGAAATAAAATGTTACTATAATCGAATTTTGTTCCATTTATTCTTTTTAAGTAGTTTGTAACCTTTATCGATGCATTACACCGCTCCTTAAGTATTGTATTTACAAAAAAGAATATATATATATATATTCTTCCCCCTTCAGTTATGTGCAATACTAAATTGTTTAATATAATGTTTCGTTAAAAAAAAAAAAAAAAATCTTTATTCAAATTATTTTCCCTAAGACTGATATTATTACTGAGGCTCCTCTTAGACTGATATTTTAAAAATTTTCATTATTGTGAAATAATCTTTTCTAAAGTTCAAGAACGTAAGCAGTGTTTAAAAATCATGCTTTAGAAGATATAATGAAAATTAACACACAACCCCAGTTAATCTACTTTCCTTACCTTTAATCTACAGATTTTCCTTGGAATTATATTAACAAATTTCATCTGATGAGTTTAACGGCTGTATTATATTCGGAACATTGCTTCTTTGTTCTTTCCTCTATTCTAAATAATTCTTTTTAATTACGGTCCATGTCTTTCTTGGGCTTAAAAGAAAAAGAAGCGCTTTCTAGGCCTCCTGGCTATTATTAAGAGGCGTAATTACTCCTAAAACCTCGTCTCCTCTTTCTGCTGTCTTTTGCAGAACGGTTTGAACGATAAATATGCAATTTTTAATTGCATATTTATCACGTAAAATTAGCTAAGCCTTGTGACATGCTGCTACAGTTTTTCCTCTTGTATAAACTAATGAGTAAGACGATAGGGGGCGCTTCTTGATATATACTTTAGACTATATCATTAAGCATTGGATGGATTCTCTGTGTTTGGGTTTTAAAACCTTATTTTGTTAATTTTCTGGCAGATTGATAAGTTGTTCGAGAACTTGAATTTTTCTTTAACTCTTTTTTATAAGCATTTGTTTATTAAAGTTCCAACGATAAAGACGTATAAATAAAAAAATAAAAGTCAGATAAAATTTCTAGTATTAATATTTTAATTTCACCGTTTTGAATGAAAATAATTTTTTTTTTTTTTTTGCCATTTAAAAATAACTTTCGATGGATAGAAGGTAGTATTAAGAGAAAGATAAGTATTAAAATATGTAAAATTTACTATTTTCTTTATTTTCCGTCTAATTACCCCTTAAATGCATTCAGAATTTGATGTGTATAGCTGAATTGATGTTATTTATTTTACTTATTTATTTTTTATGTATGTATGCGTGTGTGCCGAGGTGAGTGAGTTTCTTTTGCCTGTTTCAACTACTATCTTCACTTTTAGAATGTTGAGTTTAATTGTTTTCAGGTGTTTTTTTAAAATGGTATTTGAGTTGATAGTTTCATATACGATAACCACAAAATAATTAAAGAACTAGATTAACAAAATTCTTAAGAGCTTTCGTTCTGTCTCAAGCCTTTTTTCTACTATATTTTTCCCATTGTTTTATTCCTTTTATTTACATTAAAGCTGTCTTAGTTTATGTTATTAAAGGATAGGACCCAAATTTGGGATAAGTACTCCAACATTAATATTCTATTCTGGCTTCGCTATCCTATAGAAAACATCATATTTTATCTTGCTACTATTTTTTATCCGAATTAATACATTATTTTTACTATAAAATGTGTTTCGCATCTTTTCTCTTATACCATAATGCTGAATGAGCTATCCCTTTACGTGTTAAAAGGAAAAATTACTTTTATCTATGGAACATATTGTAATTTTAAAAACCGATATATTGTAAACAGATGTTTGAAATATAATGTTGTAAATTTTCATGAAAATCGAGACATTTTAATGTCTTAAAATGTGCTCCGCGTTTAGTTGAGACTCTCGTACGTTTTGCAAAGGACAGCCTTAAAATAGACTGTTCTATAATTTGAAATCCTGGAATAAATTTTTTTGCAATGAAGGGGTAATTTTCATTTGTTCAATGCGTCATGAACATTTTCCATCTATTAGCAACAGTTCTTAAACTGTGGTCCTTGGATTTCCTTATATATAATAAGGTTGAGATTTCCCTCTTTTACGAACTCTGAAAGACTTCGTAGAAAGATTAAATGATATGCCATACTAGACTACATTACTAAATAGTTCCCAATGAAGAAACTTCTGGAACTTATAAGAATATTAAGAAGAATATATTAAGTCGGGGAGGGATCCGCGATGTCACCCTGAAACATAAAAGGGGGCCGCGGTAATCGAAAATTTAAGAACTGCTGTATTAAAGGATTATTCAGTGCGATTTATATAAAGTTGTACCCACCTTTTGTTTAGATTCCTCCCATATTAACAGCAGAAAGACTTTCACGCCCTCTAGCGCGTAGAACAATATTCAGTGATGGCTGAGCTTCAGTACTGTAGGACGTCCGAGCATAAGCTCCGACCCTTTTAATTCTGTACTAAATGTTCGTCCTCTAATTATGTACGTAAACGTTTGTTTTATTTAATAAACGTGTTTTAATTTACTAGTGGACTTAGTTAAGAACCCTTTCCTCGCGTGTTTCTTTGTTACATTGGGTCAGTGGCGTACACAAGGGGAAGGAAGAGTTAGTTATTAATAATTTTAATTAATTAGTTTTGTTTCAATAATTAATTTTTTTACTGTTTTTTGTTCCCAAAAATCGACAAAATCAAGGGAATAAGTTGGACGGCGTATTGAAGCAAGATACGAGAACGGTGGACTTTCGACACTGCATCCCCCCTCCCCCATTCCTGTGTGCGCCACTGCATTGGGTCACCTCTTATAATGTGATTATTTATAATTGTCAAGTCATTTTTATAATCCTTGCATAAATTCTGCATGATAATTTTGTAAGATCAAAATTTAAAAAAAAAATTTACGGCCTGGAAAAAAAAAAGATCGTAGAAACACAGTTTTTTCGCTAAACTATTGGCGTGAATGCAAAATTCGTTTAAAAAGTGTAGTTGTAAAATAATGAGATTCATTATAATAAATTTCCCCTGTCGTGTCACTCACATGATAGCACTCCGCCAATGCTAACACCGTTTTCGTGAAATCCTTGACAGCTGTGAAATTTTCTTTTCCCTTTCATGTCATTGAAAAGGAAAAGGAGGAATGTGTGACCTTGCGCATTTTTTTTTTTAAAACTACTCTTAGAAAAGGGATAATGATCGATTCGGCTTTTGTTCGATTTCTTTTCTTTTTGTGTTTCGTCTTAATCGAAGCGTCGCTTATTGTTCATCTCTCTCCGTTGTTTTTATTTTAACTGGCTTCTGGAAGAGGGGGGGGGGGGACCGTTTAAAAAAATGAATAGAAAACCACATGGTTCTTAAATAAAAAAATTTTGCATTTTGAATGGCACTTGGCATTTTTATTTTCATTTGAAGAAATTAAGTTTTCAATTCCTTTTTTTTTTTTAAATTATTCTCGTCTCAATAAAGAATCTATTCTTATTCATTTCTGTTGCTGAATTTAGAGTATTTATTTTTGAAAGAAATATGTGAAATTGTTTGTGAAGGTGTTTAATACAGATGTGAAGTATTTTCTTTTCACTATTCATGCTATTATCAAATAATGCGAATATGATTTTTATAAGTGTGTGTACTGATTTAAACTTTGGCATTTTTATACATGTGGTTTTAAAAAGATTAATTCGGATTATTTTTTAAAAAATATTTAATTTATTTGCCTATTTTTGCTTCCTTTCCTAAAAAGTTGGGGAGTCAGTTTCTTTTGCTTACACAAAGGAAAATAATTGGGATGGGGTTTAGTGTAGTGTAAATTATATACATTGAAGTATGTTGGATATTTCTTTTCCAGTCCGAAGTGTAATTTTTGTAAAAATAATTTTAAACACATAAAGCTCAGATTTTTTTAACAATATTTGTAATAAGATTACGAGATTTAATAAAGATTTACATTATAGTGGCGTTACATAAGGGGATTTGGGGATTAAACCCCTTCTCTCCCCGCAAAGACAGACATATTTTTAATTTTTAGCAGAAAAATTGCGTCTGAGCGTTTTCATTCCTTTCCATAAAAGAAGTCTTTCTCTGGTGCATAATATGTTATTTATTTCTGTATAAAGCTATCTTTAGAAGTAATTCCTTGAATTCTGATGCACAATTATGTTGTTAAAAGAAAGCATTTTCTTCAATTAAAAAAGTCCATTGTTTTCCATTACTTTGTCACATCTCATCATGCTTGCCATGTACTTTACTAATTTACTGGAGAATCCTCTAATTAAGCTTTTATTAATCATGCCTCATTCGTTCATCTATAAGATATAAATTCTATTGATAAATTAATTCATCAAATTAGAAGCTATGCAAACAATTTTCAGTGTGTTTTATTATGATTTGTTAAGGTTTAGTTAGCTCATGGTAATTAAGTGCAAGACTAATTTTCGTCTTCGAAGATATTGTTAACCTCCAGAATATTTATTTAATATTTCATTTGCATTTTTTTTAGTAAGTTCTTGTTTTCACAGAAATAGTCAATGAATTTATCTAAATCCCCTTATTGTATATTTTTCTCGTTGAAAAAGTATTAACATTTACTTTAATAACATTTGTAATAGTTCTGTAAATGAGTATTTGTTGGAATTTTTTAGAAATATTTTCATCTACTTTAATAACACAAGTAAGAACTCTGCGAATGAGTATTAGTCGGAATTTTTGTTGCTATCTTGATGAATTTGTTAAGTCAAGTCTACAGGGCTATTGTATTGAAAGAAATTCTGTGGCTGTTAGTAACCTGTTAATTTGAATGATATTTGAAAAATAGTGTTAACAAACGTTCGTGTTATAATTCTTTTGAATGTAGTTACATTTTATTCTCCTCCTATGGAATTTTCAACGTAAGACTACTAAAAATAGAAAATATGTCTTAAACAAGGGACTATATACGTTTGTCATTTTATAAATATTTTTATATGATTTAAAGAAAAAAATCGAATCGAATACCAATTGAACGTTTAAAATCGATTTCTGCGTTATTTTATTCGTTTTGTCCTAGCGGTTAAAAGCCTCCTCGTGCGAAATCCAAAAAGAATAAAAAATGGAACTTTATGACTAATCAAAAGAGATGTCGTCCCTTTTTTTTTCTTTTCTTTTTTAATTTTGGAAACGCTCTAATAACTCAAGCGAGAAAGGAAAAAGCTTAATGCATAGATCCCAAGGTTAAATTTCTCTTCCTGCTGTTCTTGGTCAAGGACGTTGACATAGCCTACTGCAAAATGATTTTTTTTTTTCTTAAATATTTTTTTTTCCTATTGTTTACTTACTTTCTCTAATAGTTTCAGAAAATTAATTTTGAAATTTTGATGTAGCCAATAGTTTTCAAAGCGCTGTAATTTCTTGCTTTACTGCTTTCACCTTGAACTTGATCCTGCATCTCTTATGATAATCCAGTGGAAAAGTGGTGCTTACGTGGCTTGTTTGAAGTAGCTGTGCTGATTTTAAAACTGATGAATGATTGAAATTTGTGATACGACCACATTTTATGTGATCACCATATAGAACGATAGATATGGCGATTGAGTTAATAGGCAAAACACTTCATATGTTTTCAGATGTTAATTGCATTATCATGTCAAATCAGTTGCTTACATTCAATGATGACTGCTTTAAACCAATACTGTGTTTATACACTAATAAGACATATATTTCTGAAGTAGTTAGTTGGACCTTATAAAAATATTTTTATCCTTATTTTTAACCTTATAAAAATACTACTAATTTTCAACAGTGGCTAAATAATTTTTACGCGGATTGTGTACGTTTTTAAGTTATTTTTTTTTTTACGCTTTACTTTCATTTGGATAATATCAGAGCACATTTTTCTTTCATAATCTTTCCATTATAGTAAATAAGATTTTGTGTTAAGTAAAAGAAAAAAGAAGGCTTAATTTTCGTGTTTGCAATGTTGCACCATATCGAAAATCAACTCTCCTATGTGGGAAATCTCTATTTGACGGCTTAAATTCTTTCAATAGTAAAGGATAAGGGCTCCTAAATTTTATTTTATTAATTTATGCTCGTGTTTTGTTGTATTTAAATGTCAAACTATGTTTAAAATCAAGCTAAAGGTTTTGTTTTTGAATAAATATTTAAAACTGTCTTGTATACTATATCGTTAAAAAATAGCATTCCTTAGCATTAAAAATATCGATTAAATTAAAATATCCTGCATTTATTGTACTTTTTGAGAATTCCCATAAATGTTAAAAAATACAGCCAGAGTTGAGTGGACCTTTCTCTCTTGCAGAATTAGAGTAAAGAACAAATCAAAATTATTTCTTTTCCCTTAACTTGTCCGTTCCAAACCATAAAAAAAATAGTAAAGATATTGTTCATAATTGATAGTGTTTACTATGTTTTAGATATGATTTGTCTCATAAATTCTATAAATCTATGCAAGGAAGTAAAAGACATTCATATATTCTTCCTTTTTAGCTCAGTAGTAGAAAATTGCATAAAAAAGTTAATGGAACACTTTTCATTCGTTAGACTTAACTGTTGCTTCAATGTTCGGACTGTTGCCATGTCTGCAAAGCAAAAAGGTTACAGAGATATTGTCACCAGATTTACAAGAATAAAAAATGAATACAGTTAGTTATTATAATACAAAATAGAAAATTACAAATGCCAAAATAGAAAATTATGAAATTCATCCTAGAAATAACGAATTATTATTTTTTTAAATAAAATATGTGTTTTATACTTTTATTATTTATGCTCATTTAGTAAACTGATTTTCTTAAATCTGGCTTAGCTCGTGCTGCTATTAGTTGGCAATGTGGTAAACAATTAATTGTCCCAACATACACATCTCTACTGTACCCATTGTCTATTCCATTTGCTGAGCAGTTTATTTTTTGAAGGCTTAATATATAAAATTTTCCCCCTCTTTTCTCAGATTTGATTGTAATATGTAATTTTCATGATCTCATGCCTTATATTGGAAATTAAATGTAAACGGCTCATTTTGTAAACATTTCTCAATTCAAAAGGATAGTAAAAAGTAATTAAGCAATGCAGCTAGTGTAGTTAGTATTAAATACAAGCTGGTGGGGAAAATGTTTTATTGTATGTTGCATAATTATTTACAATTTTTAAATGTTACTGATATTGCAGAACATGGAAATGATATTTAAAATATAACAAAATATACATTAAATTTACGTTAATATTTTCTCCTTATATATAATTTTGATTTCGTTTTTCCAAAGCTTTTATGTAGGAAAAATGAGTAAAAAAAAA